>VFFE01007010.1:1123962-1141356 GCA_008921705.1 Burhinus oedicnemus
CTTAGGAACAGGCCTTTAAAGCTTTTCCCTCATCATTGATTGTTGAAACTACTTAACATCTCATATGTCTGCTAGCTTTGAAAGAAAAGGGATTGGGCCCAGATTTACTATTCAAAGCACTTTTACAGACTTCAGTAAACAAAAAAAAAAAAAGTGACTAGAATGTAAAAAACACATTTTAAGTAAAAAAGTATATACCCCAGCTTCAAAAAGCATATGGCCCTCAAAGCCCAAGGATCCAGAAGTCAGAAATCCTAAGCTGAAGAAAAGAGATGCAATTATTTGTATAAATCTATCATTACAATTAATCTCAGACTATGTTTACCTTGGAATTGACTGTCCCCATTCTCTATTTGACAAAGCCAGCTTCATAGCTTGAGGGTACCACAGGTTGAGGGACAGGGATGGAATTCCTCTAAGATGGAAGCTTTCCAGTAAAGAGGAATGTCATAATTCTTCTCAAACTGAGGAGAATCAGGTCGGGACTCCCAAGTTATCAACCTGGGACAGAACTGATTTTCAGAGGCGACGGACATACATAGCTTTCACTGAAATCAATGCTAGTCATCATTAGTCTTTCTCTGAAAAACACTGCTGTGAGAGAAAGGGTTTATGAAGCATGTTGAATCCAGTGATAAAGGCGGATAGTGGAAAAAAGAACTGGAAAAAGGCCTAATCCAGAGACATGAGCTTTGTAATAACAAGCTATCTTTTATTATATCAGTTATGAGAGGCAGACAAAAGGAAAATATTCTAGCTGGTCTCATAGAAGACTTTATCTGCCCCTATGAACACTGCATTTCTTAAATCCTAGGCCATCACTGACAAAACAACATTACTACCATGTTTAGAATCCGCAATAACTTTCTTCTGATATCTTCTAGTTTCACAGAGAACCAACTATATATTCAGAATCTCAGGGCAGTATAATCCTCCCAATGTTACATGGTTGTAATGGGGGTTTTTTGGTGAAGCATGGAAGAATACCAATGTCTCAGGTTTTTGTTTCTTCAACTACTGCAATACAAGGAAAAAGGCATTTCAAAAACCTGTATATTTTACATCTTTTCTCTTAAACAATAAAGAGCAACACAAAGTAATACTGACATTTCATTCCTGCAGAAGAAAGTAAGAGTCTTTCTTCACATCTTATTTCTCATTGGTCATTGCCCACTTATTTAGTAGGATAAAAATGGGAAGTATTGTTTTTTCCACATACATACAGAAAAAAAATAACAGTGAAAATGAGAGGGGGAAAAATGGAATCTATTATTTTTTCACTGGAAGATTAGCTTGTCTGGAAAAAAAATTCACAACAGGTTTTTCATATAATATATAAACAATTACCTTTCTCCTCCCCCATACATAGCAGTTGAGATAGTTATTAAAAGGCAATCTGGAAGAAGGCAGCAGGTGTTGAGGAGCATTCAGGCCAGAGACACCTGCTGTAGATGTCAAGAATATTGAAAGAAATCAGGGACATATGAGAGGACAAACACAGGTGAAAGCAGGAAAATAACAAGGTGTCAGAAGAAAAATTAAACAGTACTAATCACACAGATGAAATTAAAAGCTTATAGATAAGCACTGCTGGAATACCCACCCCATGAGTATAATCATTTTTAGCCACAGAAATAAGCTTCCAAATTTGCAGCCTGATACAAACTTGGTCATACACATCCTATAACATTACAAATGTGCATGAGCTCGTTTCAAATCCATCTCTTTTTTTTTGTCAGAGGAAACTAATATATGTCCTGAAAACAGCTAATAAAAAATAAGAACATGAGCAGGACTGCACAAAACAGACTGTTATAAGGTAGTATGTTAGGGCATCTGGAAATCAGATGTCAACCAAGTGGCTTTGAGTGAAGAGAGAAACACCTGCTCGAGTCCCAGCACGTGGGAGTTATTTCAGCAGTGAAGCTGTGGACTGCCTGACCTACAGAAATATACTGCATCTGGAAAACACTTTCTCTTTGGCTCTACTTGAAATGCAGACTCTTTGGAAGGTCATAGATCACTAAGGCATAGTTTTAAATGTATTAATGAAGTACAATTTTATTTTTGTGAGTCAAATTTCTTTAGGAAACTCTAAAAGCTGTATAGAGCAGAAGTTACATATGAAACCACCAACAGCATTGCTTCTCATAGCGCTAAAGCAAAAGAAGAAACACATGCAAATGCTCTGAGCCAACAGAAGTAATTATTATTCATATGAGCTAAAGCTCAGAGCCTAGCAGTGAGAAGGTATTAGCTCTCTTTTAAAGAAAAAGGAGGCCAACTCTATGCATTTGTTTTCTGGACATGGCTCAGTGCTTGTCTATAACAGGCAGAGAAACATTTGATAGGTTGATGGACACATGGAGGAAGTTTGCCTTGCCAGTCAACAACCCGGTGGCCTTTGGTTCACTCAGGGCTGCAGCAGCACTGAGGGAGTAAAACCCTGCTACCTCAAGACTCATAGCTATGAATCTACACATGGTTGATAACCAACTGCTTTTGCCGCTTGGCAGATTTCTTCAGCAAGTCTTGGGGAAAGCACTGCTGGCACTGATTAAAGGACAGATAGATAGTATTTGCTGCCACCTAATAGCCCATGGACAGCAACTGATTAAAGGAGTTTTGATACTGAGTATAGGGCACTGAAAACTGAACATAAGACCATGGTCAGATTAGTGAAAACATTTTGCCATTACAGAAGACAGGGACTGACCATGGTGTAAAGCAAAGAAAAAGGTAGACAAGTGGTGAAATGAGGAAAGATCTGCTCTGCAAACAGGTGTAGCATTTGGTACTTAAAGAAGGTGCTCTCAGCTTATTTCCATACTGAACAAGGTGTATGCCATATGCTGCAGAGATTCACACAAGTTCCTTCCCTCATTTTACTACCATGCTATTCTTGCAGCCGAGGTTTTGGGCATTATAGAAAACATTGCCAGATTTTAAAACAGGCATATTTTCTTATATATGTATACATTATATATTAAAAACATCAAAAAATGTTCAAGATGAATGAAAGGTTTTAATATTTACTGCAAACCCACTTTCTTACAAAAAAAAATAAACTATAATAATAAATAGCATTAATTTTAAAGCATGTAAGTGGAATATTCCACTACTATCAACACCAATCTCAGATTAAAAATGAAGGGAGAGTGTGTTAAAAATCAAAGTTAATCAACCCTTCACTTGTACTCTTCCCAATGCACCACTGAAAGAGCTAGTGTGATACATCAGACCTTTGCAAAGACCAAGGATTATGAATTCTGTAGCTATATTATGGGTAAAGTAACTCCAACAAACAACAGAATACTTATTTTCTCCACCTCAGTGCTACAAAAAGAGTCGATAAAAGCTTGCCATTTCTGCTTCCCCACCAAAAGAAGTCAGAACGGAAAAATTTCCCAAACTACAGTAAAACTGGAAAATAAGTGCCACTTCAGAAATAAACTCAAATTTTAATATGAAACATAATTTTTTCTGAAAAATAGTTGTCTCAAGTTCTTAGAATATTATGAGCTAACACAAAGGTTTTGAAGAAAGCTTTGCCTCTAGTTCATGGAGTGCTCGGTTTTCCATCAAGTGTCAAAATACCTGATTTTGTCATTACAAATACAAGTGTGAGATCTTGATTTTAATTACAGGATGTTTCAGGTAGTGCTAAACTGTGGCTATCAATAAGAACTTTGTTTTAAAATACAATTAAAAAAATACACCAGCTTGTCTGTTTCTCTGTCAGTAAACAGGACATAGTGTACCCCAGCACAGTATAACATTGTATATGATCTTCTGTGCCAATACTACTGACATGTTAGGAAATCATGGAAGACATAATAAAGGATATGATCTCCTGTGCCAATACTACTGACTTAATAGGATACCATGAAAAAATAAAGTGACATAAATGTTTTTCAAAGAATATTGGAACAAAATTTAATTTTTTAATGAAAGTATTGAAGGGAGAGGGAATTAAGATGTAGTTGAAGCTTTGAAGCTGATGTGGTTTCATGACAAAAAGTACATTTAATTGGGAACAGAATACTGCTTTCAAATGAAATTTAAACGTAAGTGCTTTTTTGAGTCCTTTGATAAAGCATCCTCAAGAGTTAAAATCATAAATAGACACAGTCTGTGTCTATTAGAACAGCCTTCTAATCCATCCATACAACAGAAAGAACAAACCATTTGCCATTCTATAACAAGGCTTCCAAAATGTGGGAAAACCAAGTTGATACGATTTTAGGTTAGTTTAGTTTTTACTTATTACGATAGAAAGAAAAAAAATCCAACTCTATGCTTTGAAAGGATCAACAGCTCTCCATGTGCAAATCATGTTTACCACAGCTTAAGTACATATGTAACTATTTTCAAGCTATTATGTGCAAAACAAGAGTAATGGAAATTTTGTATTTTCCTCCATTTGCATAATAGCTGACTGCATTTAACTGAAATCTTCCTCAAAACTTTTGAGCTGAGACTAATGATGGCAGTTTCAAGACAGCAGAATTTTTCAAAAATGTAGTTGGTGGGGATAAAAAGAGGGCTCTAATGAAAGTCTGTTTGCAACATTAACTAGAATGTTTACTGGTGCAGAAATACCAGAAATTATCAACATATATCTTTGCTCAGGTAGGCTGCAGATAAAACGTATGGCAAAAGGGAAATTCTTCACTGGATTTCCACAAGTACAAGGTGTATTATCCCAAAAGCTTAGTGTGAAAGAGCAAAAAAATATTAACTTTGATTTCTACAAGCCACTTGCTTGAGTTCCCCGAAGCAGAGAAAACTGCTTGTAGATGTACAACAAAAAGTCAAGGGCAAATCTTGAACAAATAGGAACTATGTTAGCACTTCTCGTGTGAGTTGTCCCAGTCATTGTTCAGGCATGAAAAAAAGGTTTTGTTGATCACAGTAACAAGAAGTGATACTTTAGTACAGTACAGCAGAAACAAAAATTTCTGTATCATTGTTCAGTTTATAGATATTTACAGTCATACCTGGGGGAAAAAAAAAAAAAGTAGATATTTGATGTAAAGAAGACCTATCTGTGAAATAATTCAGTAGTCTCTAAGATAAAAGGTACTGAAATTTAAGAAATTGTAATATGTCCCAGTGCATATAAATTTACTGTTTATAGGAGATGAAGGGCTAGATGCTGTGAAGGAAGCTCAGAAGCCAGATTTTGACTTAGTACATAACCCTCTAATAGCCTAACAGCCTTCCTGTTTTACTTAAGGTCTTCTAGGCCAACATCAGGACATGTAGGACACCCAGATGCTTGCCTCCTGCCTAGAATCCTTCTGAAACACAGAACTGAAGCATCTGTCTTAGGAAGCCACCAAATGAGGAAATTTAAAAAGGTAGGGCTCTGTTTCTGTGAAGGTTTAATGATGTATTTTTTCACAGAAGCATGATCTGAGCATACATGTTATCTAGCTATAATTATAGCACAGGCTAATAACTGCAAACTTCAACATTCTTGGGTCGGTTCTCAACTACACCCAAGAAAGCCAGATCATGAGCTCTGCTGCCTAGTGTAGAAGACACAGCCAACAGACAGAAAAGGATCAGCAACTTCAACACAAAACCAGTCCTAGCCAGCATGCTGCAGGGAACGCTGTGTGTCTCAGAAACATCAAAAATGGCACCAAAGGAAAACAGGTATTTTCCCCATGTTCCCTACACTCAGCTCCTTACACTGATTCTGTTCCGTCTTAAATAACAGTCTTCCTGACTTTGAATATCTAAATCATAAATAGGTGAATAAAAATGAATAAAGATACCAAGGCTTTCCTTAGGTATTTGAGAAAGAAAAACACAAAAAAACACCCAACAAAACAAACAAACAAAAAACCCCACCCAAAACAAAACAACCCACCCCCAAAAAAACAACCACAAAAAACCCCAACCAACTGTTTCATTGTCTACAAGTAAACCATACACAGAAATATCTGTCATTGTCAAGCTCCTTCCCTTGGATTTCTTGCACTGAGAATCCAATTTAGAGGTATACTTCTGTAGCGCAATGATGCTCATTCACCTATTAAGTTAATCAGTGGTATTTGTTCCCTATGGATATGTTTTTGAAAAATTTTTTTAATCCAACCTTTCTTTTCAGGATGGCAGTCAAGACTGGAGGGAAAACAAAATTAACTCTGATTGTACCAAGCTATGAAGTTGTATGACTCAGCACTACAGATACTAAAAATTCAGCTGTTAAAAGGCACAAAGTGCTCACAAATACCTGACAAGGCCTGCTTTTCTTACTTGCCAAGATGAATCTGAGAAATTTCCCAATGGACTTGTAGCAGTGAGGAACAGGAAGCTAAAGATATGTTTGTATGGGATGGACAGCCAGTCTTGAGCTGATACAAGCAGTACTTCTACACAGCATAGTGCAGTAACACTCTGCAAGAGAACATTAGTGCAGTACTGTATTCAAGGTAACAGTTCCTGTTGAATTCTGCAAGCTTGCATCACGTCTGTAACTTCCCACTGCAAAAGCAGCCTGCTTGACATAGTTCACAGGTATTTATCCAGCTTAGTTGAAGAGCATAAAGCCAGCCAAAATTGTTGGCCCCTGGCATAATTCCATGTGGTAAAATACTGCACCATCCAGAATTTCTACCACAATACCCCCTGTACCTTTTGGCACACCTGGCCACACAAGGCTTTGCTTAGGTCCTTAGATGTATCCTCAGAACAGTGCAGAGAAAGCTGTAACTACAGTAGCCTGCCATAGCTATATAATGGGCACATTGATTATACACAGCTGGCAGACTGTTTTATGTCATTTAGGGGAAGAGCACCTACAATGTCAACCTGTAATTCTATCCAGATGGCAAACTCTTTAAAGCTAATCAGCTGAGTTTTGTTTTGTGTTTATACAAAATTCACACATTGGATCCCGGATATTCATTTAAGCCTTGCGGTGCTACTGTAATAAGGACCAGTAATAACAGTTAAAGTCATGTCAGCTTTAAAAAAGTTTTTAAACAAATGCTGTCTTGAGGATATTTAACCTTTCCTGCCTTTGATGAAAAAAAGAAGAAAAAACCCCAACCTAAGACTGTTGATCTCACATCTTGTGACTAACAAGGGACACAGAAAGGATGTGTGTGCTATGATCCTTTAAAAAAAAACAAAGTCATAGATTTGATCTAGGTCATAAACCTGCCTAGGCAGATATGGGGATATACTGCACTCTGATAACTCCAAGAGTAGCTTCCCACATTTAAAATCTTCCAGTTATGTATCACAACTGAGTTTCCGGAGCAATATTCCCCTATAGATCTGTGTGGCTATGACATGTGAAGAGAAACAGCAGTGTTTCCACAGAGAGGCCAATCTCCGTGCTGCATAGGTCAGCCTGCTCTAGTCCCAAGATCCATGACCTTACACAGCTTCTGTGGTATGCAAGGCTGCAAATCATTACAGCTTAATAGAGCTCTAACAGAAGGACCAGCTCTCTGCTTTGCTCCATAAGTCTCTGGAGAGACTGAACTGACATCCAATAGAATGGTAATCAATACATACCTGACAAAAGTGATGTACATAAATTATAGATAAAGGATCATTTAAATACATTCAAACAGCACAGATAGCCCTTCAGATGCACTTGAAATGTACGTCTTGTTTTATGAAAATTGGTTTGTGGTACATAATTGTATGGGGAACATTTTTCAACAGTAGCAGGTCACATTACAAACTGGCATAGGCAAAAGACCAGCTGCTTCAGAGAGACAATACCATCAGACTAAGAACACAGTAAACTGCCAGGTATTTCCTGCCTTCCCAAGGTCCAGCTCCTTCATATTAACTGTCATTTACCTTAAGGTATTGATTGCCTTCACCAAAGTGTTTTTTGCTTAGTGATTCTACCCCACTCATTGCCTGCTTTTTACCTCCACATTTCTGCTTTTTTTATCACTTTGATTGGCCTTCAGGCCAAGGAGTGTAGAAGGCACTACTAACAACATTACTTGTCTGTCAGCCATCCCTTTGCTCAAGAACCTGAGCTAAATAAAGGCACACATTATAATTTTCATCTTGCTTACACCACATTTGCACCAGAATAATTCCTCCTGGAGCAGTTCCTCAGCCATGTCTCCTGTCTTCAGCAGCACTACACTGATCGACACTAGTTAAGTATCCAGCCTATGACCTCCACCATAAGCACAAGAGAAAAATCAAGGCCACAAGAGACCTGTTCTTTCTGTGGTGCCTGTGAGAAATGATCTGAAGCACTGACATAACTAGTCCAGGCATTTGTTATGAGCAAACTTTTCATTTTTCATTTTTTTTATTCATCTCTCTTACCCATATTTCCCTTCACTTACCACTTTTTTCCCCTCTGTTCTTTGAGAGCTAACTGAGGAACATGAGAAAGAGCAATCCAATTCAATTCAGAGATATCCCCCCCTCAGCTGAACAAGGAGTGGGCACCCTCAAAAATGAGAAACTATAGAAGTTTATTTTGCAATAAGTACCAGGGAGTAAGTTATTACTCCAGAGACAGTTCTACCTAAATCACAATAGCTGACTACTTCAAAGGTACATTAGATTAGTCTATCTTTATCTTGTCATATGCAAGGTGTGGACAATTTTACATGGTAATTAGCACATTAGACAGCTGATTAGATCTAATTTGCTTACTAATAAAAAGTGTTAGGTCAGTGGTGGAAACACTAAAAAAAAAACCACCCAGTTTCTCATATGTTAAACTTATCTGAAATCTCCTTCCTTCTATCCCACGTATAATATACTCACAGCTTCTGAGCCTAGTATGAAGAAACTGCAGAAACAGACTATGTGCAGAGGTAATCCAGCACACACAAGAAGAGAAAACTTGCAAGAGTAACCGATACAGAAAGTTTTGCACTAGCAAACATATTTTTATCACTGAGATCATGCCTAGCTTTTCTCCTCATTAACTTAATTCCTTTCTTGAGGAATACAGCTTGATAGCCTGTCATGGCTCTTACAGTCAAAATTACTTCATTCATACTTTAATACCTCCCAGCTTTTAATATCTATTCAGCTATATGCAAGAGTGAAATATCCCATTAAAATTTTGACTAAGAAATTCTATTGAAAAACCTACCTTTCCCTTACTGTAAAATTGTTGTCTACTTTGAATTTAAGCTAAGGAAAGTTGCTCTGCTCACAATAGCAACAAAAGCACATGAGCACAAGACTCAGTTTTGTTCCAAGAGTTTTTCCCTATGCGAGATGGCAAAAAGCAGCTAGAAACGTGCTCAACCCTCTCAACCCTGAGCATTCCTGTGGCATAGAGGAAATCCCTGGCTGGCATAAAGCTAATTCTACAGCCACCACATGTAATAACCTGGTAGATACCTAAAACTCAGTTTCTGCAACAGCCAAGTGCCCGAGTGCAAGTGCACAATTAGTGCAAGAAAATAGACTAATAAACTGGTTAAATAGTATGTAGCCTGCCTTGAGCTCTGTGCTGCCATATAGCTGTAATCCAAAACAATTCAGGTACATTAATATAAACTGCAGTCACCACAGCTGTATGTATACCAAAATAGATTCTTTTGATCCCAAGTATCCACAAATGCATAAAATCAGACCAGAAGCTGCTTATAATAGATCCAGATTAGCATAGGGCATAAACCCTTTCCAGCCCATATGCAGTCCTGCCTAGAATCACTTAGCACACAAAAGCAGAGGAGGAAGTCTGAATAAAGTAACATGGGCTTCACTAGGTCCCCTAGCCCAGCACGACCTTACTACTTTCATCTAGGCCATCCCCTTCCCCAGAGGGAGCAGGGGAGTGTCTGTTCCAGCCAAGAACAGTCCACAAAATGCCTTCTCTTACGTGCAACTGCCAGCCTAGTGTGGTGGTGTGGCAGTCCTTTCTGTCCACCTGCATTGGCCAGAGGAACTATTCACATTTCCCCATTCTGTAGCACTCCACTGCTAATGGAAGATTAGTAAAGGGGCAAACTGTTGCCAGGATTATTTACAGAATTACTATATAACATGCATTTTTTAAAAGGAGGAGCTGTGGGTGCATTTCATTGCTGTGAAATGCATGTATGTGAAATCAGTTACGTAACAGTTACTCAAATAGAAGGGAAGGCACAAAGCATTAATAAAGCACATTGAAGTTCACTTGAATTGCAGTGATAGAATTGTACTGCCAGTTGGCACTCAGACAGTCTGGCAATGTCAGAGATCTTTGTGCCTCCTGATAAGAGAGAAAGCAAGGGCTAAATGAAACCTCTCTGGAGCGGTATTTGATGTGACTGGTGGACATTTGGTTAAGTGTTCATTGTGCCTTTTTAGCCAAGACTTCAAAATGCAAATGTCAGGTATTGTAACTCACAGCAGATCAAGGTGGAAAGTGTATCTCTCCATGTATTAAACAGCCAAATAACCTAAGAATATTCTAGGTCAAACTAAAATACAGATTTAGACATACAGATGAAGTACACAAAATATGACATCACATATAGATGCTAACTGGAATAAAACTGCCAGAGTTTAATTGATCAACAGTCAGTATGACTCTGGGCAGAAATATCTGCAGATTGTATTATATTGTGGAAGAAATAAAAGCAGGAAAACCAAACATATAAAAGCAGACTTGCAAAATGAAAGCACAGCAACATTCCCAGCCACAACTGTAAACCTGGATACAGTAATTTATTAGTAACATTAAATAAATTAATTAAATCATATTAATTGTAATAACAGCAGCTATGACAACGGACTGGAAGCTCGAAGGAAACCAGGTAATGCCTGACAAAGAATATCAAAACCTTACCATGACCTCGGTATTTTTCACTCCCATAGCATGCTAGGGTAACAAAGTGACAATGCAGTCACACCTCTACACACAACCAGTTCCTGTCATGCATGCCACCACATTCAGTACAGGCAGATGAAGCAGGATTTTATTCTAGGTTTAGTAAACTGGCCTGTAATGGAAGAGAGGGAGAGAGAATGTGAGATCAAATTATGAGCTCAGCAAGCCCTGGCAGGAGTAACTGGGCTTAAATAAAAGCTTAGAGATCAGAAGAAAAGAGAAGGAGTCAGAGAGACAGGCCTATCTATCTTCTTTGACTATTACCTAGGCATTCAGGTCACTTCTGTTTCCTAGCAATGCTGACCAAATATTTAGGGCAGCACTAAGCATGCTAAAGAGTGCTAAATGCACATAGCATCTTCCCTTTACTTGCTTCCTTTCCTCCTGCTTTTTTTCCTAGAATGATTGTATTACACTATTTTCTCCTTTTGTTTCACTTTCCCTTTCAATTTACAGTTGTGCGGACTGGTCCTGAAGGGAACTGCCTTGCCAAAGATGCATTTAGGCCAACCTTGAGTGTGCATGAGTCTACCCTCTTCCTGAGCCAGCTGAGTGAAATCAGCGAAATAACCTCACTGCAGAAAGGAAGAGAGTCACTGGTAAACCCAGTTTCAACTCAATCAAAACTATTCATGAATGGAGCAAATATTTCTGGCCAAAGGAGGAAAAAAAAAATTCTGTGTGGCCTAAGAATGAAAATACTATGTCAAATATTTAAATTGATCTAGAATTTTAAGCAGGGTTCCAACAGTTAATTAAATGGAACAACATATTGTTGTTGACTAAAGCAATTTTGTATCTTTCATTTTTATACTTGTCCACTAACAAAAACTCCACTTTTCACAAGTGAGCATTGCAAACCAATGTTGCATCACAGAACACAGAGCCCAAAAATCTGTACAACGAATATTAGTTTTTTCTGAAATATGTTGGTAAATACTACCAAGAATTCAGAGAAAGGGATTTTGCTATTGTACACATCCTCCAGTTGACCTTTAGATGTTGCTGGTCTGGTCCTACACTAAAATAAGTTCTTGTATTTTCCCATCTTTTCCTCATCTTATTACAAGTTTGATTTACATATCATTTCTACCTAAATATAGTTTCTATTGTTGAGACTAATAACCAGTATTTCCTACAATTGCCGCAGTAACATCTATATATACATGTTACTTTAATGGTTGAAGATCTGGGTCTGGCCAACAGCATCTACAAGGTAGTATCTAACTACTTCCAGTGGAAACAAAGGCAGCCCAAACAACTAGATTATCTCTGCTTATACCTATACAGTCTTAACATTGCTTCTGTTTGACAAAGGGTGTCACAAGGAACTTTCTCTGCATGAAGAGCTGGGTTACTGAGTGATCCACGGACGACAGGACAATGCAAAGAGGACTTGAGCATAACAAGGCAAGGCCAACAGGACAACACAAGCTAAAACGAAGCATGATGGGCCTTGGTAGGATTTCTGGATTAACAAGTGACAGGAGAATACCTGAAACTGCTGGAATGTTGTACCATTGATACCAGCATGGACTAATTTGATCAGCAACCTGTGCCAATGCCTGGATGTTAAAAAATACACGAGGAAGGGTACAGAGCTGGTATGCACACATCTGTCACCACGTAGAAGCAGACTGTGCAAGGTAAAACAGTTATAGATTGGCACTGAGCTGCCACTACAACCTTACACTGAGATGGGTCAGAGGAAGCGTTCAGTCCCCCAAGCCTGACTGCACCTACTTGCTAGAGTGATATTTGAGGCAGGTCTCCGTTAACTCTGTGCATGTGTGTTTCTGTTTACAGCTTCTCTGACATAGTCTATCCCTCACTTGGTCATCACTTAAACAGAGCTTAATAGTGTCATGTTGTTTAGTGTGCCTTTTCCAAAGGGGAAAGAAGGCCAAAGGACTCTCCACCCTGAGATACGTGGTTTAGCCAACGCATCCTGCTGCTGCCTCATCAGCATTGTCCACAGCTCTCCAAAGGAGTAAACTGTCAATCTCATTGCTGCTGAGTTAGGATCACTGTGAACTACACAGTTCAGCAGAGACACTGGGCTAGTAGATGCTCTTGCATTTTTGCTCATAAGACTACCAAGAAGTGAAAGTGGAGAAACACTTTACCTCAATATCCTTAGACTGCTAAAACACAAGCACTTAACCATTCACAGCCAGCTTTCAGCAAATAATCTTACATTTTCAAGTACCACTGTAGATGTCACAGTGATGAACTCACCAATGTACAAACACACTGACTGTTTGTCAACCCATTTGCTAATCACCATAACAAACCAGCTCATCATGAAATATTCATAATAAAGCAAGAAATCATGCAAGTTGGCCCATTTTTAGGTTTTGCAATAAGCTTAGAACTCTGGTCATGGTAGGCTAAATCTTCTGATGCTCCAGATCTGTTGTGAACCACAGCAGAATTATAGCTTTCTAGTACCATCACAAGGCAAGAGGCCATTTCACACGATTTCAGTGGAACAGAGGTGAACAGCTGAAGTTCCAAGTTTCACTCAATTCTGGCAATAGAGGTGGATGTGTGAGCAAGTAAAATCAATTAAACTACATGTTGCTAAAGCAAATCTGTGCTCATTACTGTGGAATTCAGGCTTTAAAAGGGGAAAAAAAAAAAAGAACACTTGGTCTCTAAGAAGGCAAGCACATCACTTTACACACGTCTAAATCACCCAGAAAGCTACTCCGTCCCAAACTCCACAAGACTTCTGAGGAAAAAAGCCTTTGTAAATAGAATCATAGAATGGTTTAGGTTGGAAGGGACCTTAAAGATCATCTAGTTCTAACCCTCTTGCCATGGGCAGGGACACCTCCCACTAGACCAGGTTGCTCAAAGCCTCATTCAACCTGGCCTTGAACACTTCCAGGGATGAGACATCCACAACTTCCCTGGGCAACCTGGGCCAGTGTCTCACCACCCTCAGAGTGAAAAATTTCTTCCTCAGATCTAATCTGTCTACCCTCTTTCAGTTTGAAGCCATTACCCCTCGTCCTATCACTACACGCCCTTGTAAAAAGTCCCTCTCCAGCTTTCTTGTAGGCCCCTTTCAGATACTGGAAGGCTGCTAGAAGGTCTCCCCGGAGCCCTCTCTTCTCCAGGCTGAAATACTGCTCAAACATTTCAGAAAAACTCCTGAAACTTGCTAATAAAGACTTAAATTCACAATATCCAATGATGCATCATCTTCTTTGAGAAAGAAACAAAGAGTATTTCCCCAAATTAAAAAGCTGCCTAAGCATACATAGACATGTCAATACTTGTACTGTCCAAAGCTTCATCATATTGCAGATACTAACAGCCTAAGCTTCCATCTTCTGAAAATCAGGATTATCGTTGAAGTCTCACACTATAGTTTCTTCCTAGTTTGTTTTGTGTGTAGCAAATTCCAACTCACTAGGAAAACTATTATCCAGGAAAATATTTCTGAGATACTGAGAAGCATGATCTGCCAGGTATGTTCTGAGAATTTATCTTGAGATAAGTCTCAAAAGGCCCCAATGGTGGAATGCCACTACGCTCAGAAGTTAGGCCCCAGACTGCTTTGCGTTATCAAGAATACCGAAACAAAAACATGATCAAGGGTGCCTAGCAAAAATTACTGAGAAAAATGTAATTCCTCTGGACTTCCAGCAGGCTGTTCCAAGCTTGGGAAGCAATTAATTTTTGGTGGGACTTTTTTTCTGTTTTGTTTGTTTGGGGGTTTTGTTTGGGTTTTTCTTTGGTTTTCAGGTTTTTTTGTGTTTGTTTCTTTCTGGGTTTTTTTAAGGACTGCAATTTTGGACTGGGCTCCTAAATCCCTTTATGTATCCAGCTTTTTATCTTATTTTGTTCAGTCCCAGTCCCCAATACCATTTGATTATGAAAGTTTTCAGTCTGTCCTTTCACAGAGATCCAATACTTGCTTAGGGCTACTATACTCAGTGTCAGCTAAAGCAGGCTATACCCTTCCAAAGGCTTAGAATTATAACTGTCCTTTTCTATACATCATTGATTCTAACACAGCTGGAGTAATTCCTTATTGCAATAAATTAAATTTTCAATTCTTGCTCTGTGAGTTAAAGAATTACCTAAACAATTGTTATATGCAAATTCTCTGTAGAAGGGAGGCAGCAGGATATATTGCCACCTCATATAAACAAGCAAGTTCATCTTACAAACAAGAGCCTTACTATAGAGCTACAGCCCTCCCTCCCCCAGACCCTAAAAGCAAAATACCTGCCATATTCATAAATCCCATATAGCCTGCAAAGTCCCAAGAGCTACTCTGAAATGAGTTTCCACCTTCACAGGAACTACATTATTCAAAGGACCTTGCACTTCTAATTTGTCATTGTAATGTGTTCTTCAATACCTTGCACTGACATTGTGTAATTTGACAGTGTTACATGAATTGGTCTCTGAGGACAAGTTATCCAGTAATATTCCCAGTGCTGTTAGTTTCACTGCTGAACATGGCCACTTTCACAAGAAGGACAGAGGATTTAGTAATTGCAGAATAATTATTTCCATATTGGTTAATTTTGTTACAGAGATTAAAAGTGGCCTCACTAAAGCTTAAACAACCTCTACCACCCTCTCTCTCGCCGACAGTCTCTTAAAACAAAGCTGAAACTGCTGAGACAGCAGTGATCAAAATTTATCATGTTCTGCAACAAAATGTTCCATTGCTTAAAAGTCTTTGGGGATGACACTACTCTTTTTCATAAAATAGCACCTAAAAGACTTTGTACAGTAGCTTCACAGACTAAAATACATACTTCAAACCATGCATTGCCAACAAATCACTAACCATCCGCAGCACTCAGCACACGGCTAGAGTGCTTTACTGACCAAGGGGCAACAGATTTGGGGACAGTAAAGGAAGAACAGTGATGACAAAAACATATATACCAAGTTTGTCACATCAAGAGATTTGCTCTTTATCCAGACCACGCTGCACTCCTCTTTCACATCTCTTCAAATAACATGCTGCTCTAACAGAGTACTCTTTTCTTTCTTTTTAATGACTAGACAAACAATGTTACCACATGTATGTCCCTTAAAACATATTTTAACATGGTTTAATTAAGAATTAAGGAACAGCTATCACTGCAATCACTGAAAAGTGCAACTCATTAGACCAGACTATTATGGATGCAGGGGAAAAAAAAAAAAAAAAAAAAAAAAAAAAACAAAAAAAACCCAAACCACCAGACTATAAAACAGGCAGTTAGCTATTTGATTATGTTTAAAAAAATACCAAAACAATGATTATATAAAAATTAGCGGTAACAAATTTGGAAGAAAGATATACTGACATTTCAAACAGAACATCAGTCAGAACAAATAAGTATGTCTTCTAAGCAAAGTAATAGGAATTTTCAGCTTTGCATATAGCCTTGTTAAACCAGGGGTTGCAAAATTATAGCTCGGTTCCCAATAATTCAGCATACTTCTCCCTCTGCTGGAAAATCCATCCTACTACACAATCCAAAAATACATAAAGATGAAGTATGATTATAACACACTTCTCTGACTCCTCCTGCTGGGAGAGGTCAAGACGTTAACCTAAACATAGCTCAGTGCTTTGATAATGAATGCTGCATTGCCTCAATAATTTATTAAATTTCACTTTGGGTAGGGGCTTCATTTTTGTGAGTGACTTGCAATCTGAAGTCAAGGGATTATAACAGTTACTCGTTAAACTCTTAGTTGATGACAACTTTAAAAATTATCATGCTTGAATTTTTACTATTACCGCACACATTGCCTTCTTCCAGGCACTTTTTTCAGAAAGGAGGGAAGGAATGCTGTATTTGAACAAAATTCTAGAAGCCCATTGTTTCTCAAAGCGTAGAAAAAAATGAGTCAGTATGCAATTACTTTATAAGAACTTCCACACATAGTCACAAGATAAACTAATTTTAGCTTCCAGAGATGCTAAAATTAATGCTTAGGTGCAAGCTGATGGTTGGAACAAGTAACAGTGTAGCAGGTAACCAAGCTAATTTGGAGAAAACTGTCCACTAAAATGAAGAACTGGTGGAATCAGTTGCTCTGTAGAGATATTTCACAACAAGCATAACCTATGACACTGTTTAAACACTGCAAAGAGGTTTCCCTAAAAAAATTGGGGTACAGGGGTTCTGGGGTAAGCACGTGCAAGCAAACCTCCATACAGAGAAAACAGATATGCAGACAGTAGTTTGAGACACGTCCACGCTGCTGGAAGTATCTGCTGCCAAAATACAACTCACAGACAGAGATGAATTTGGGCTGGATGCCTATTCAGGTTCAAACCACTCCAATGTTTCCAAGAACCAATTACCAAAATTCCACTCAAGTCATCAGAAGAACAATCAGAAAAGGAACAAACAACACATCAAAAAGCACTTTCTTAAATGTGGCATTTATTTTGTTTAATAGCTACATCACGCACTTTAGGATGACAGTCTTCAACTTAGTTATCTAAATTGCATCATGATTGAACCCATTTTCTGAAAAGAACAAACCGTAATGAGTTTTGCAAAACAGTAGCCTACTTGCAAGTC
>VFFE01007010.1:1141376-1166017 GCA_008921705.1 Burhinus oedicnemus
AGTATTATCCTTCCAGCTTTACAGTGCTTTAAATTCTTTGGTTTGCACCATGTGTAGCTGGTATGCAGCCAGCTGAGATAAAGGGCACCATCTGTCAGGTTTGTTGCTGGGAGGTTGAAAGGGCAGAAGGACCTTGCTAAAACTCTTTGTTCCTATGGCCCTAAGAGACAAACACTTTCAAGTATGATGCAAAAATTTTCATCTTTCTCTAGTTTCAATATTGTCTACTTCTCACAAAAAAAAAAGCTGGACACAAATTTCAGCTGGATCAACACAACTCTTGTAACAATCCCAAGTCTCTGGACTGGGGATAAACCCAAAAAGCTTAATCAAATCAAGTGTATTTGAATAGTCAGATGCAAAATTGTCCCATGTCTGTTGATATCAAAACCAGCTCATCCACTAGCAGAACTAGAATGCAAAAGCATTTTGCATGGTTGTCCATTAAGGGTAAGTTTTCATCTATAGGCAATATTATTGTCGTGCAACTATTTATAATACCAACAAACCCATCGTACTTTGGGAGCCCAAACCTATTTGTGTTCCCAAACCATTATTCAGTCTATAAGATTCTAGCATATAAAAATGCCTGCACTCTTCAGCATGGCATAGCCTGCATTCCTACTGCCAAGTTTTATCAGTGCTGTCTATTGGGAATAGCACCTACCAGCGCTATCTGCATGGACGCAGGGTGAATGCCAGCTGGCATGAACCATGGCAGCAAGCATGCTAACAGCTAAACAGTATGGACTACCTCATGTCAATGTGTCAGCCCATGTTGACACACTGACAGTTTTCTGTTAGACTACTATGACCCTTCAGATGAATGCCAACTAGTATTGAGCATAGCAATCCTGTTCAACTGAAACCAGCTAAAATACCTCATCTCTGCACCAGAAGCCTTAAAAGGAAAGAGTTTGTAGTCTAGTAATAACCATTAAACACTACAAAATTACATTTTAAAACCTGTCTGAATCACTAGTTTTCCCTTGCAAGTGGCTGATCCACACACAGCACACATGGTAAGCAGTGCTGAAGACTGCCTTCTGACAAACAAGCTGCACCCAGAACATGTAAGCAATACCATAAGAAGTCCCTGTGAATACTGGAGAATGTTAGCATCTTGCAATTTTTACTTTTTCAATCCAGGCAAAATGTCTTAAGAATGAGTTTCAGATTGATGAATTCTGAGCCAGCAGTGTGCCCAGGTGGCCAAGCCGGCCAATAGCATCCTGGCCTGTATCAGGAATAGTGTGGCCAGCAGGACTAGGGATGTGATCGTCCCCCTGTGCTCAGCACTGGTGAGGCCCCACCTCGAATACTGTGTCCAGTTTTGGGCCCTGCACTACAAGAAAGACATTGAGGTGCTGGAGCGTGTCCAGAGAAGGGCAATGAAGTTGGTGAGGGGTCTGGAGCACAAGTCTTCTGAGGAGCGGCTGAGGGAACTGGGGTTGTTTAGTCTGGAGAAAAGGAGGCTGAGGGAAGACCTTAGCGCTCTCTACAGCTACCTGAAAGGAGGTTGTAGAGAGGTGGGGGTCAGTCTCTTCTCCCAAGTAACAAGCGATAGGACAAGAGGAAACGGCCTCAAGTTGCACCAGGGGAGGTTTAGATTAGATATTAGGAAAAATTTCTTCACCAAAAGGATTGTCAAGAATTGGAGCAGGCTGCCCAGGGAAGTGGTGGAATCGCCATCCATGGAAGTATTTAAAAGACCTGTAGATGTGGTGCTAAGGGACATCGTTTAGTGCTGGACATGGCAGTGCTAGGCAAACGGTTGAACCTGATGATCTTAAAGGTCTTTTCCAACTTAAATGATTCTATGATTCTGTGAATTTTGGACATATGACGAGTGACAGGCAACAAGAAACAACAACAAAAGGAAACATATTCACAGACTCATTTAACTCAGAAGAAATAGGTAGGGGAACATAAAAAATAACACAGAAGATCTGAAAACTGAGATAACATCAACAGAAATATGCAAAGGAAACCAAACCAGAAAGGAACAGGAAACAAATCACCCTGCAAGTTTCACACACAGCTGCACAATGACAAAACCAGAAACCTCTGAGTAGGGGATGCTTCTGCAGAGCTGTTTCAGAGCAAATCCCAGCTGGTTGATTTCTCTGCAGCACTTTGGGAATTAGAATTTTACAGTTTTAATTTAAAGAATATAAGAGAATCCAGTATTTTCTGCCACTTTAATATGTGATCACAAAAGATGTTGCTATAGCTGCTCTTCAGGGCAGTCTCCTTTTTCAAATGAAGTCACCACAGTTTTGTTCAAGTAAGGTATTGGACTGGGAATCAAAACTCATTAAACATTTTAAGTGTTTTGGCAGCGTGCATTAAACTGCCCTACGTCTTTCACCACAATGCAAATAAACCCAAGAACAAAAAGGATACTTACAATAGTACCTGGGAAATACAACTGGTCTCATCATTGCCTGCATTTCCCAATAAGTCACTACACTGACTATGTTTGTCAGCTACACTGACCTAACAATTTTCACAACAAAAACCCAAAACAACCTCTTCAAATTAACAGCACTGATAACTGTCATTTCTTTGTCATTCTTCAGCAAGGGAATGATCACGTAGATCTGTGAAGACAGAGTGTAAGCCTTGGTGAGGAGGGGAATCGAAAACGAGCATCAAGAATGACTGGGATTCTGTACCATCCAGATCTTGTGTGTTATGCTGGACTGGAAGTAACAATCCAGCAGCTTTCATATTTGTCCTGTCCTATGTCTCAAGCTTCTCTTGAGATTGTCAAAAACATTAAGATACTTTTCGCTGCTGTGGTGTCTTACTATGGCAAGAACTGAACACAGAACTTTCATTGACCTTTTTCTTCATGAGATGTCTACCGAGCCCACCAATGATGTACAGCACTTTAAAAAAAGATAACATAAAATAAAAATCACGTCAATGCTTCCTTCCTTCAGATTTGCTTTTTCTGATAACTTGTTCCCACATAGTGCCAAAGTTTTCTCAGTTAAAAAAGAAATTTAAAAAAAAAAAAATCAATTTCTGTACCTTTTCTTTCAAACTAAATCCTTTTCAGATTGCATAAATAGCACAGATCAGCTCCCAAGTAATCTGAACATTTTCTGTAGATGACCTCTTCTTAAAGGGTTTTATGTTAAGCAAGGCCACGGGGCCACCAAATGAAAAGAGATAGTCTCCTTTGACTTGGGCTTTTTTTTCCAAGGATTCTTTTTTGGAGGACATAAAATAGCCATCAGTTATTAGCAGTTTAATCCATTTAGCAAACCCATATAAGCACTGTAAGTATTACAAGTATGATTCTTTTCAAGGGAAAGTTATAGTGACAGCCTTACCATTCAAATAAGTAATATTCAATTCAAATACTGTATTTCAGTTACAGCTTTTGTAAAACAGTATTTTTAGAGCTTTTAATAATTTCTGGGGTGATGTCAGAAATTAAAGTATAAAAGACACAGTCCTATCAAATGACTAATCAATCTTTTCTATTTAAATAGGCTTTGGATCAAGCTCCAACATAAAAAAGTTGCCGAGCTTTTTCCTAATACCACTGTAAAAAGAGAATGTGCCATAAAATGTGTCACGTTAATGGATTTTGTCCTACTGATGTGCTTTTCAACAATTTCAGTAAATATTTTAAAATACAATACAAATAAAACAGATTATTTGCTGAATCTACGTTACTTAATAGCAGAATGTTTATAAATGTCACCCTAATTGCAAGTGCCATCATTTTGCTTCCTATGCTACGTTTTCAAATCTGGAAATATTTTTCACCATAAAAATACCTGTGGACTCAACTCCTACTCCCATGCTGGGTAAATCTCTGACTATCCACCTGTCTAAATCTCTCTGTTCCCCTCCTCCCCGCCCCCCCCCCATATCATGCACAGAAGAAACTCAGAACCAGCAGCACAGCTCATTCCATAATTATGAACTTCAGTAGGAGATTGCACATGCGTGAACAGTTTTGGAATTTTTTGGTTTGGTTTGTTGGGGTGTGGTGTTAGGTTTTTTGGTGGGGTTTTTTGTTTTGTTTTGTTTGTTTGTTTTTTGTTTATTTGTTTTTTAAGAACTACTTTGTGTCTAAATGCTGAGGTTGTTTTTTTAGTTTTATCACAGGCATATTTACTTTGAATTTACTGGTGTTTTGTAAATGTTAATATTTCTTTAAAAAAATACATAAACCTGTAATTTTGCAACTTATGTTGATTCATTTTGAGAAATATATATTGAATGCAAAGAAATACTTCCAGCACTCTCTGGCAGTGACTGTTACGTTTGGAAACAGTTTCTATTCATCTGAAATTAGAGCTACTACTATTTTTAATAAATACTTTGCTAGATTTAGCCCATTTTTCTCTTCCTGAATTGTTCATGTTGAATATTAGTAATTTGAGCTACTATGAACTGTGAATAATTAATATATACTTGCATGAATACACATGAGCCAATAGGTTGATCAAGAATTGTGTGCTTTTCATTCTTCCCCTTTTACTATGGTGTAACTGTTGTCTAACTTGCCCCTTGGTAGTATGATTTTATTCTTCTGAATTCAGAATGAAAATAAGAAAAATAGTTTCAAATAAAAGGTAACCAATCCACATTCCATGCACATATGTGTTTCTTCTTACAATATGGACTGGAAACTCCTGTGTCCAAAGGTAGGAATAACAAATGTAAATGTCCTATTCAAGACCAAACCAAATAGCTGTTTAAAATTCAAGTGAACATGAAAATGCTGTATTGTATTGGCTCCAACCCAGCAGAGTGACTCCACCCATTCTATTTACATACTGCATTTCTCATACGCATAATTTTTTGAAATATATTCTGGGACTGAAATTTTTCAGACATTCTCTCTATCCAACAATTAACAGTTTGGGAAAAAAAAAAAAACAAAACAAAACACAAACCAAAAAAAAAAAAAAAACCCACAAAAAACACCCCACCACGCTGCCTCAGCCATTTCCCTTATCTGCCTACTAGTGCCAAGAAGCTGTAAACACTTCTCAACAGAAAGATTCAACTGCTTTAAAATTGGATCCTTGGTACCAACCTCATCATCTCTGCTGGCTGGTGTCAATGTCCAATTTGTACACCCAAAAAAATAACAAGACTGAAAAACTACGATCTGAATGTTCATTAGTTAAGACTTAAAATTTTGGTAGAGTCTAACAAATTCTTGAAACAACCCACAACCTCCTTAAAAAAAAAAAGTTATTCAGACCATGCCACTCAGATATGTGTCCTGGTTTGAGGTAAAACAGGGCCAATTTTGTTCACTAACTTTACTTTTTAGCTAGGCCTCTTCTAACTGCTGAAATTAACAGCATGGGGTTGGCTCTGTTTTCTTCAACGGCCAGCGTCCGAGGAGGACTCTGGCTCTGCGTCTGCCTTTGATCCCGATCCGGAATCCAGATCTGGAATCCAGTTCCCGTCCATCACTAAGTCCCGTCTGGGACTTTCCCAGTGCCTGCTGGTGACGTGATTGTCATCCTGGGAGCTTGATATGGTTTTGTATACATTGCATTATTTTCTTTTTATGATTTTATTATTAATATTTCATTAAAGTAGTTTAGTTCCTTCTAAACTCTTAAGTATCTTTTTCTCTCTCTCTCGCCTCCCTTCAGGAGCGGAGCAAGAGAGCGAGTGCATCTGTTCTTCCACCTGATTGGGCCAATCTGGCCCAAACCACGACCTGTGTTTTTATTTTAAAGAGAGAGTGGCTGTTGCACAGGTGCTGTTGAAGATGCCTGCTCCTCCTAGCAGTTGCTCCTCTTCACACTGATGTTCCTGTATTTCTTACCATTGTCTTCTGTGGGTGCAAATTCAGTCTCCTTGTCTCTCTTATTCACGTTCCATTCTTCCAAATAGCTGAACCTAGCCAAGAATTTTATATACATCTCTTCAGCTGTAGGTTTTTCATGCAAAAGCAGAAGAAATTCCTTTGTCAGTTTATTGAAATTTTTCTTAATTGTCATGATTTCAGAAGAGAAAGGCTCTTATTTAGAGAGATTAAAATCTGACTTAAACTTACAAAATGCACACATAATCAGCCAGAGCAATTAACGGCCATAACTCTATGCTACCTGAACTGATAGCTGTGCTCCAGTCCAAACTCTGCCTTGCATCTATACTCTCTTGGTACAAAAACCTGTATTCAACCACTGGATAAGGCAAAAACATTTAAGCCCACAGAACTGGTGGGCCTCCACATAGCCATACACTCTTCTGGTGATGTCAAGTGAACAACAGCAGGCAGATATTTCATTTAGAAAGTCCTTCCTTGAAAGATCTCTCAACTAAAGCAGATGGGATCTGTAGACAACCAGAACACAGACTGTCTTTGTAACACTGAGAGGTGTCACACTGAGCAACAAAAGTCCTATAGCTGTCACTGTGAAGCATTGCCACTTCATCTTGCTGAGGTGTGCAGACATATTGTTACACTTGATCTCTCACTTGATCCTCTTCCATTCACTTATCTCTTGTCTTTAAGCAGGCTCCTACACAGCACCATCTCTTCCATTAAAATTCCTGTCGTGCATAGGAATCCTCATGTTAATCTAAAGGCTAGTAGCCTAAAGACCATGTCTTTGTGAAAGAAATATGCCTCATCACAACTGTGTTAATATTGGCACACTGGAATACACCATACACGTGCTGTGCCTTCACAAGCTCAGTTGATACCAGCTTAACTTTATCTGGCAGCAAAACAAAATACATCATGCAACTATACCAGGAAGAACTGCTAAAACACAGAATAGGCATAAGATAATGAGTTTTTAGAGGTTCGGAGCTGACTGTCTGTAACCGTATCAAGCTTCATAGCCTAACTGAATATATGCTCAGTATTTTAAATGTAAAAGACTTAAATGATTCAGTGTCCTTCAAAATATTCTTAATTCCAGCCTCCTCCCAGTATTGATAACATAATGAGATGTATCAGACTTCACAAAGAACTATAAGTTATGATTTTAATTTTGTATTGCTAAGTTTAGTTAATAAGAACAGATGCTATTGCTTCCCTCTGTACCTATTTCTCTTTGTGTTGTTTAGAAAGTATGGGCTATGTTTACTGCTTTGTAAGCAATTATGAATCTGAAACCTTGTTTCCTGGAATTATTTTTCTTATTCCATCTTGACTGGCACTGTCAGAGCACAGCAATCTGCAGAGCAATCTCCATGCTCATAATTAAATATTTCCTTATGGTATTATTCATTTCTCTGGGAGATATGATAAATATATTCTATAGTTAAAGGCATGCATCTGAAAAAAAACACGATATTGGAATATTTCAGCTCAAGTCTTCATAAAGTAAGACAGATATAAGAAAATCAATCCCACACTGGTCTCATTTCGATTTCATGGATTCTCCTCTGCAATCATAAAGCAAAGTACTAGCCAATCTGAAGGGAAATATTACCTGTTCTAAATTGATAGGTATTATACAGAAATGGACAGTAAGGGCTAAAGATGCTACGTGCTCAAGAGACAGATTTTGAGGACTGAGTGACTATTTTCAGGTTTATGGTCAGTTCATTTTACTCATCATTCCAAGACTCAAAATGAGCCCCTTTACAACAACAGCATCTCTTGTGAAATAGATGCTGAAAAAGTGCAGCCATGCTGTCTCAGATCACCCCTAGCATATTCTGAAAAGGGATGAGCACAGTGCCAGGCAAGAAACATACAGATGCTTCATTTCAAGAAACAAAGGTAATAAAAGTTTTGAACAAATTCATACAAAGGCAATGACACTGAAATAAGGTCATAAGTCATCCTAGCTAAACTTTCCTTCTAAAATGGAGATAAAAGAAACTGCAGGGTTTACCATGCTTGGTAAACAATGCCTGCCTTGGAAGGAAGTCTTTAAGTCTTATAGTCTTCCCTAACAGTAGTAGATTTTATCCTGATTAAAAACAATACCAACAGGCTTTCTCCTCCACAAAAACTTTTTTTTTTTTCTTCCTATCAGTGAGAGATTCATTTTCCTTTCTCAGAGAAGGCACAGTTTAGGTCCACCAAATCAAGCACCTGCATACTGCACTGGCCTGGGTTCTATAAAAAAAAAAAAAAATTACTCTCGCTAGGCTTTAATATATTTATTCTCAAAAACAGGGAAACACTGACCATCCATATGTAGGAGATTTATTTCCAAGTCTGAGTTTTTAGACAAATGCTCAGACCTCTTGCTACAGGTTGAATCAAAAAAAATTAACCCTAAGGAACTTAGTAGGACAAAACCCTCACTGACTTCGGCAGCAGGTTTTGCTTGTGAATAAGACAACAGTTGACATAGTAAAACGATAAATAGCTTATGACCCGTAATTTCAAAACACCTTGAAAACATTAATCAATTATTAAATGTATTCCCAAAACAACAAATCAAGTCCTAGCAAAACAAGCAAGGTACAAAAGTACAAAGGTACAGTGTAAAATAGTAAACCCAGCTTTCTGTACAGAGTTACCTAAGCCATAGCAGAAGAGAATAAATCATGTGCTAATAGAGTGTACTATTTTAAAATGTGAAATAAAGAGGGGAGGTAGGGAAGAGAAAGAAAGAATAAGGAAAAGGAGTGCATTCCTTCCAGCACAAGAACACTTTCCCCACTGTCTGTGATAAAGAACCATTTCAAAACAAGTTTGAAGTGCTTTTTTTTCTTCATTCCCTTCACTTAAGCTTATTCAAATTCGTAAGCCTAAAGTACAGGCAGAATATATACCTGACAAAGGCACATGGACCTCAAACAGTTTTTCCATGGGCTCTCTGAGCTCCAGTTTTTATAAGGAAAAAAAGGTTTAGAATAAATTTTATGATGTATATTAGTCCATAACCAAATATAACCACTAGGTGCCACTAATGTTCTATAAAAAAGCAGCAAGGGCTAGCATTTTACATGTATTTTCTGGTGGAAATATGTCAGCATGCTTTGGCAATCCCCAAGCCTTCACAAAACACCCACATATTTAGGACCAGCATTAAATTTAAACAAATGAATAAATGGGAGTACAGAATCTCAGGAGCTCTGTGTTTTCCCTGAGAATCAATACCATCTCTGCCTCAACTCTAACTGAATAGGATTCAATTTAGCAAGCAACGAAATCCTGCTATGGAATAACAATACATGAAAGCAACTTTTTCTATGCAGTCGTTCTGAGAACAGACCAACCTAATTAGTTGGTGTCAAATAGAATAAAAAAAGCCAACATGCTCCTACGGTAGAAATCAACAGATCCTTTGTTATCATTTTTTATCAACTGATAATAAAATCCAGCATTGACAAGAACTTTTCAGTGTGCTTTGTATGTCTGTGTAGTTGATCTGTAAGTGAGGTTTAGAGGTGCGATTCTATAAATCAGTTCTTTTTTTGCTGTCAGTAAATTAACTTTCCACAAGCAATGCTCTATTTCAGCCTGAGTAAAGCAGATGAATTAAAAGGATTTTCTTTCATCAGGTTTAGGGAAGGCATTTGTCAAGTGTCAGGTTGTCAACCTTCTAATCACTTAACAAAAGATGTACAAACAATAAATCATTCAGGACAAAAATCAACCTTTTTAAAGTGTTTTCACTATGAAATAACATATAGTTTCTGCCAAAGTAGAACAATATTCAATATTCAATTTTTGAAGTGCAATACTAAATAGTTCATTTTATTTTGTATTGGAAGGATCCGTTGTGAAAATATCGTTTTAAATCTAGAACTGCTGAGATCAAGCTTATTCTTGCAATTTAAGCACTTTTCTCAGTAGTAATTCTAATTTTTATTCTCTTTGATATTTTAGTCAGTAAAAACTAGAACATTACCCATTCCCTGGTTCTTGAAAACTGTTCATTATTCAAAAAGAATAAATTTTCTACTTCTTTTTCACAGTCTTGCTAGAATACATTAAGTGTAAGGAATACAAAAGTGTTATAACAGTACACCCCAGTATAAAGTTTTATACCATCACCAGTGGTTCCATTTCTTTCATTCCAAACTCATCATGTCCTACTTAATGGAGGCTTCCCTTTGTGAAAACTATGTTGACTGACAGAAGATTGAATGTTTGTTTCCCCTTCCTCTACTGTTCTGTGATTTAATTTTAACATCAGATATCTAACATACAAGTCTATAGACTTGCATGTAGACAATACATATGTAATGTATATGTACACAATATATGTATGTTACTACTTCCCTTTCCCCAATGCTATGCAACTTTAATACTCAGCATGTATCACTCACTCCAAGAAACCTGGCAAGAGGACATGAACAGAAGCAGTCTGGTCAAAATAAAGCACAGACAAGCTAGCAAAGTTATCTTGCAATTTTTCTGCATACTTACATTTTTTTCATTAGATATTAAAATATGTATTTTAAGTTTTATTAAAAGGAAGAGATACATATGTATGCATAAAGAAAATAGATATATAGGTATATATTTGGATGACATTTTAATGAGATTGAGAATGATACTGAAATGATGTAAGCAGATACAGGTCTGTTAAATGCAGAAAAGCAGTGCTGGTGTACATTAACAAAGGCCCAAAGTAGCTCTCTGGCACAGGCTCTTTCTAAATACACTTTCTTGATCACAGTATCAAGAAAGATATTCTGGGATCAGAAAAATTACTTCGTAACTGAAGGTTCTCTGGCATCAACAGCAAAAACACCACACACTTCTGGAAAAAGAGAGTTAAAACCCTGACTTGCACTAACAGAGAAAGCTGAAGATCTTGTCTCTCTCGAGACTGAGCAAGACAGAATTCTTCCATAATCACTTCTTGACATAGGAAGCCCTGCTCTTAAATAGGTGATTCTGACTATGTAAATTGCAATAGCCTTGGACATTCCATGGGTTTTGTACTAATTCAGTTTTACGGATGGGAGGGGAGTTGGTTTCCAACCAACTATGTCCCTAGTGATATTTTCTTTAACTTATAAAAAGTCTGAAAGGCTTCTGTTGTGTCTCTCTAGGCATCCATTCTGTCAGTATATGTCCTTCCTGGAACATAACATGTTATGTGATGATGCCTCTGAGGACGCTTAGTCATTTTTCCAAGGCAGCTACCAGAGTATTCCTTGAGAAATTATTCTGATCTATTTTGCAGTATTGCTGCTTACTAATTACTAGCAAGGAGGGACAGATTTAAACTTTGGGACACTAAATTAGAAACTGAATAGTAAATGTTTGAGAACAGCATAACTGAGAACAAAGCTATACAGAGGTATATTTTTTTGGCTAGCATAGATCATCAGAATACCACCTTGCAGATCTTGTCCCTCAAGAGCTATTTGAAGAAAAGAAACCAGCATTATTCCAGCCTTTCCCTATGCCTTCTTTTTGGTTCTTCTATGAGATATGCCATTCCTGGGCTAATCTTCCTACTGCTTGTTCCGAAATGGGGAGGAGAGAATTTAATGAAAGTGAAAACTCATTTCTCCTTCGATCAGTTGCTGTAAACACAAGGTAAAGAAAAATCTACTGAAGAATTTTGATATTTTTGAGTAGGTATTTCAGATTTTTGAAATAGCAAATTTAACATCTGCTGAACCCTGAGATGGAACTACAAGCAAAAACAATTTACAATTGCATCTCACTGGGCAAAGAAACCAGGCTGAAAAGTAGCATCATGAGAAGTTTCCTTCATGTCCAGCATCACACCCAGTGAGACCAATGGTGGTTTCTACCACTGACTGGACCAACAACTCTGAAGCTCCTCAGTTGCCATGACAAACATTTTACCAAATGAATCACAGAACTTTCTCACAGCTAACACCATCTGGCAGAGTTCTGAAACGCTGGTGGTTGTATTACCTTATGGATACAACCCTCTCTAAATATAGTAGCACAGACTATTTCCCTTTCCAATATATCCAGGTATCAGCTGAAGAAAATTTGAGGCATGGACAAACAACGCTCAAAACATACTTGTATATTTTTGCTGCCTTTTCTGCAGTAACTGCGCTGTCCTCCCAAATTAAAAACAAAACAACAAAAAACACCCCAAAGCCCAAAAAATTAATCCCACTGTCTGCACTGGCTTGTCATTTTTTTCTCCCACTCCCATCTGTTCAGTTTCTGTCAGCTGGAAACAAGAGAAAAAGCCAGCAACATTCAAACACTGTTCCCTGGAAGTTGGAGCAGTCCAGTCAAGAGATTAAAGTTTAGAAATGGACCTATATTGTAGGTATGTTTTTTTTAAATGCATTGGTAATTTATATATATTGCACATATGTCTTTTACCATCAAAAAATACAAATTGTATAGCCAGGTCAACATGATGGTAAAATGACTGAACATTATAATATTCAGTCATTTTACAGTCATGTAACAGGGTAATTCCTAAGGGAATGAGAATGTTATCTGTGTAGGTACAGGGTAATTTCCTTAGGCCTTTGGGCTCTATATAGCAAATACATAAATCCTCTCACCTCTTTTCCCCTTTAAAAAAAAAATTATTACAGTCACTTTCAGTCTCTATATTTGGAACTGGAAAGGATTTCTGGTGCTTTTGCAGCATCAGCTCCCAGGTTTCCCAAGTTACCCACCTCAGGTGGTGATGGTGGGGAAATCACACTTCAGGCAGCTCAGTGTCTGATACTCCCAGATACTTAAAAGAATTATTACTTCAAAATTTCTTTGAGTTTTTTAATTCCTGCTTCATAGTTGTTATGGTTTATATTTTTTCAATAAAACATTACAGAGTTTTCTTCAGAACAGGGATTCTGGTCAGCCAGCTCTATATATTAATCTGAGCTCTTTACTTCATTAGTACAACTGCACAGATGGAGAATTTACACTGGCACTAGAGGTCTAAGCACCCAAGCATCAAATTAAGCTGTATAAACCATAATAAATTTCTATATAACTACATTGCAAAGTAGCTGATTTATGTCTGCTGCATTTCTTGGTCATGGCAGGACCAAACAATCCAGTCATTTGCAATGCTGAACCATCTCTCCTAGGCATCTCTCCTTTTCAACGTTTTATTTATATATTTAGGACCAAGACATAATGGGAATAATTGACCTTTGTGCTGGCACTGGGCCCAGTTCAAGAACCAAATGGAGAGCACTTGGCTGCTTTGAGCCCCCCAGCATTACTTTGGCTCTTTGATACAAAGCAGGCCAAATTCAAGGTTGACCTAACCCACTACTTCAAGCAACAGCTGAGGTGTACTGTGGTGCTACTGGTAAAAAGCAGTTGGAATACACAGAAGTTCAGCCTGGATGTCTCCTGCTCCAGGGATCTCCAGAGAGGAGAGGCAGAAGAGGTAGCAACTACTGTTTTCAGCACTTGCAAAACACTGACAGATTCTTCAGCTCAGTGAAAGCTGATGACTCCAGAACAGGTTAATGAGGCACAGAGAGGTGTCACGACAGAGAAAGCTGGAGACCATTTGAATATCAGAACATGCTGCTTACAGATCCCATATGCTGTACATTGGATCTTCTAGTATGGTTCAGTAATACAGCACAGCTTGCAGATGGGAAAATAGTCAAAGATGCTGAACAGTCAGAGTCATACTTGCTATTACACAGCTGGTCCTCTTAATAAAAACTTGTATTTAAGACGAGGTGACCTTACCTTTACAATATAGTATCTGATACTAAAGACTGGTAGTCCGAAACCCTATAAAAACAGACGACGCCACAGCCTTAGTTGGGCTGCGCAGTCAGTACTAAAAATAAAACTGTCTTAAATAGGTTATTTGGCCAAGAATAACAGCAAACACTCATCAGTAACAAATGTGGAAGTGACTGTGATTATTCTATTTGATCTGCTTAACTCTAAAAATCAAAATAAAGACTGTCTGATAACTATGACTACAAGGTCATTGTGAAATGATCCCTTTCAGGTACGTTATCAACAAGCTATAAGACGTACCATATGATCCACATAACAGACTGCTTGTCCTGCTACCTTAATTACTGGGTTTACATATTTGCTGGAACAGCAAAGCAAAACAAAAAAATCAATGTTGATCAGATACAAATAAAATATTATTTACATAACTAAGGCTCCTTTACTTAAGTTTAGAACATCCATGGAAATTTCAAAATATTAAGAACAAAGAGACTTGACCTGAATTCAGAGAAAATAAATATCCAGAGCAAAAACAAAAGCAAGTTTTTCCACAAGCTTTAACATAAGGAATATTATACAATTTTGTGCTCCTCTCAGTGCAGCAAACCTTTGTGAACAGATGGTAGCAGATCTGTGTGATGCAGTGGGCAGCATTTCCATATCACGCTGCTGGCAAATATCACCACCATTTAACTCATTTATTCCTGTGCACACCCTCAGAATACACATACACATTGCTGACCTGTCAGAGGTGTTCGGCATATACCACTCAACTCAATGGTAATGAGTGCTCAATACTAGCTTCTCCTTATATTGTACACAATGAACAGCTAGTTTTTTTATCACTCCTTCAACGACTACAAAACTAGTATTTCCCTCTGTTTTTCAGGCAAAAGCAGATAACCCAAATTCACTCATTCTAATTTAGCCAAAAGAAACTGAAGCCAAGACAGGTCAAGAAACCAGCTGCCACACGTATTTGGCTGGTAACGCTAGAAGACCCCTTTCCTGTAAGAGTTGTTACATGAGCTGTTGTCATGGTTTGGTTTATCTCAAACCAGGATGGCAGTAGATCAAATGAAGCCTGCCCATGCGCTGCCACATCCTCAGTCCCCTTCTTACTGCCCTGCCATGTCCCTTGTGACATCAGCCTTCTCTTTAACACCATCACTTCCTTCCTCTAACCAAAAGTACCACCATCCATTTTCCTCCTGTGCCAAACAAGACAGAATTGTCAGCCTCAGACTGCAGCTCTTCCATCAGCAAGGACCTAATTAAAGTCTCTCTTCTCTACCTTGTCAAGAATTTCCATAATACGTACAAGGAAATTCAGCATTTGATTAAACTAAGTCAGGGAACTGAAGAGTCTGGGGAGATGGAGGAAGGCCGGAGCGGGGAGGGAAATGACAGGAAAGGGAAAACTGGGGGTGGGGGCAGGGAAGTGGGACATGAGCCAAGAATGCACAACAAAACCCCAAAGACACAAATTACAGAAAACCTGAAACACTCTCCCCACCAAGTCACTGGCAAAAACTATTTGTTTATTTAGGCCCAAATTTATCTTGATTTAATTTAACGTATATGACTGGATAGCCAGAGCACACTTTCAGAGAACTGGTTGCCTAGCATCATTAATCATGGCTAACATTCAGTTCATTTCTCATATCCTGTTCGCAGTTGTAGGAACTGAGAGGATGTTTTTCATAAGCATATATCTTTATTACCATCTCAGAATTGTCTGCAAGATCAGAACACACAGTTCACATCCCCAAATAATCCTTGAGATTCTCAATACTACATACTATAAGGAGTTGGCAAATTTCACTGTAACACATACTGCAGCATTCTGCAGATCAGTTTGAAGACTAGAGTAAAATCCTCATGTTACTTACCAATATGTTACTTACCTTGACATAGGAATCAATATCCTTATCTGTCTCTGCATTGAGAATTTCCACAGTTAGTTACAGACCTCTCACATTCTTTGAAGAGAAGATACAAAGAACTGAGTTGTTCCATATTTAATCTTCTGGCAAATATACTTAGTTTATTGTCAATGGTAACTTGCTTTTTATTATTTATTATAAGTAATACAAATCCTATGAAATAAGTCAGTCACCAGTTCAAAACTATGAAGTCCACAGAGCTTCGCAGATCATGTCATCCTTAAACTTACTGCTACCTCTGAGAAACCTTACATGATGCATGATTTATTTTAACAATTGAGTACATAGGTAACACTTTGCTCTTGAGATATGCTCCTTAGATGCCACTTCTAGAATGTCATTTACAAATATATAGTGCATATACCTTAAATATTAATGTTCTTTATGTATTACTGCAAGAAATTTTCAAAGGCTCTTCTGTGGACACAAACCATGAGCAGGTGTTAAATGAAGAAACCTCTGCTGAAGTTCAGTGAACTCCATGGTAGTTACGGCTCACTAACTCCCTCAAGCAAAAACGACAAACCTCTGCCTTCCTGAAAAAGAAATTAGGATAGCAACAGTTCTAGATAAAATACCCTATGACCAAATGGGCTCAGTGAGAAAGGGTATCCAGAGGTCTCAGTTGCAGGGCTTTTTAGTACTTCAAAAAAAAAAACAAACCACAGAAACAATATAAATCAAGATACCAACTTCAATTGCAAGCTCCCCAGGACATATATTAAAGATCTTACATGTCCGCTATCAAAAGAGCAAAGAAGGAAAATCCTAGCCTACTTTTCTGAGTAAGTTTCCAAGTGCTCCAAGTAAACTGCCCACTTGCCACTTCAGCAATTAGCATTAAGACAGAAGTAGCATCTAGAAGTCCCATTCATCAGAATTCATTGAGTCAAACATCAAGCAAATATGTCAGTCCCCTTCCTAGTCAGGCAATTCACAGCTGACACTGAACACAGGACTCTATGCCTCTAAAGTGTTTTTTTTATCTAAAAGAATATTAAAAATTATAATTCGACATTTCTTTCATTAAGAAAGTGCCAGTAACTCAAACCTAACTCACTAAAAGACTGCTCATTGGTGTTACTGTTTCTTACTACCTCCTAAAGTTTACTTCACTAAGACTGTTTTAGAATGCATAAAAACCAGCTAAATAATATTCAGTGGAACTGTTTCCAATTAATTTAGTTTTCAGCTAGAGAAGCATATCAGTTCTTTGCTTCTTAGGGCTGCAAGACATCCAAAGTGGAAGCATTTGGAAAAAACAGAAAACCAACACCCTTTAAAAGACTTTTTTTTTTTAAATTTTCCATTTCACAGGAGATTTTGTATTTTCAACTTCTTACTCTGATTGATGGGGGGGGGGGTGGAAGAATATCAGACTCTCATACAGTCCTAGTTATTACTAAGTATGTGCTCTGTTCTATACCCCAAGCTTTTTAAAAGTGTTACACATGAGAACCTCCCTCAAGTTTTAAAAATAAATTTCATCACTAAGCAGAGCTTGTGAGAGATGCCTCAGAGTTATGTTAGTTGAAGGAATATTGATAACTATTTTACTTCACTTCAAATGATTCATATCTGTCCTGACAGGCTTACTAGAAATGCATAAAGCAAATTAAATACATGTGGTCCCAAAATTACCCACAGTAAACACATTTGTACTTCCTAAGCCACAGCCTATACAGATACATTGCACTGTTTTTCTCAACACAAGAAAATGCCATTGGGTTAATTAGCAATGGTTCAGCTTGAGTGTCAACAAGGCCACGAAGTTTATGCTCCAGCCATGACTACTTAGGATTTAATGATTAGATCCTCAAAAAATTACTAAACCAAATTAAACCCCAGCAATTGGCACATAATACTTCAATTACACTGAACTGTGACATGTTGCACAGTCTTACTTTACACACCTCTTTTCATAATGTATTCCCTATATAGCCAGGAAGCTAGTAAGATATTCCAGAGGGCAGATCGAAAAACCTAGCTAGGTACTCTACACGAGCTGTTGCTCACATACGTTCTTCAAAGACTCTGCTGAGCATATAAAGAACAAAAATTAAACAATGTGGATACTGTTTCCACTCTTCTTCCTCACCCAATGCAAATATACCTTTATATCAAAAGATAGCGTCTATTGGTTTTTAATATTGCAAACAGAAGAAAATAAGAGGTTCACAGTGACTTTGAACAGCTAAATCCATAAATGATTGCATACTTTATTTGCATCTGCAGTTCAAAGGAAGCAAAAGTGACAGCTATAATGTTACAAGCTTGGTTGTTTTTACTTACAACTTAAAAAACCATACTACAATCTTTTGAAGCATAGATAATATTACAAGAGGCTTAAGGTACTTAAGGTCTTGCCAAAAGCCAGTGACTCTTAAGAATATGTTGGTTTAGGATACGTTCAGATACCTGTAGAAAATAAGTTATGCAAAATGACACAGCATGTAACATGTAGATGCACGTTATTTTAAAAATGGTCTACATAAGTGTCAGTAAAATTCAAGAAGGGTATCACGTGGAAAGCAAAGTGAAAATAATACAAGAGAAAAATTATTCCCATAGCTATTCTTCTTCTAATAAGAAAAAGAATCTCTATCTTATAAAGTTAGGATGTATTAGTGACAAGGCACCTTGAAGTTGAAGAAACACACCGTACAACAGCTACTAAGAAAGCAATACAAACCTAAACTGATGACACGCTTTTCAAATGTCAGTCTAAACTATTTTGGTTTAAGTTCCCCAGAAGGGCTTTTAATTCAAGCCCTCCTCAGGCTTCACTGCAGAATTGTTCCTGTGGTGCTTATAAAACAGTTGGTGTTGAAGATCTGATCTGTGCCTGAAAACACCGTCATAAGAAGTTCATAATAGGAATCTACTTCTGGTGTTCTCCTGGATATGAGTCTGTGCTATAAATAACCCCATGTAACACCTTTCATTACCTCCTGAAAGACAGAAATATCTGACTTTGAGAGACACAGAACTGTGTTTTGCTGCAGCACATTATGACTCAGTATGCATCTGAGGTTTGTTTTGGAGTTTTTTCACCCCAATAAAAGATGACCAGGAGAAAGTCCCAGAACATCTTCCATATATACCTAGTGCCATCAGAACACTCAGTCTGATACAGAATGCTTGTTTAGATGTCAGGAAAGTTATTCGCGTAAAATTGACACTAAAATCATTTGTCATTCTACTAAATCATTGTTTATAGGTGAATTCAAAGAACATGTACTTAGAAATAATTGCACGTGGTCATTTGTGAATTCACTGGAGGCACTCTATTTTCCAGATGCTTGAAAGATGTAGAAAGGCAGGATACACAGATGATCAGAACTGCAAGAGTACAAAGTATTAATTCTTCCATCTGAAGAAAGATACTCGTATTAAAACAACAGTGCCTCCTACTGTATATTAGAATCCAGACACTCGGAAAATTATTCTAAACATGTTTGTTCACTAAAAGTTTCACTAAATTTCTGTAGGGCATAAGCATTTAGCAAAAAGCATACAGAATAAATTCAGTCAATGGAACTAGTTAATACTTAATCCTATGTCATTAAAGTCCAATGTCATACCATAGATCACTACTAGGTGTAATCTATGTTTATTCTGGCTCTGCTTTCTTAGCATCTAAGTACTTACAACTGAACAACTGCCAAACAACTCCATAATAGTGCCTCAACTCCCTTGTGTTGTTTAAACTATCTGTCCTTTTCCCTACTCCACCATTTAATGGATTAGAATTTTAAGTCATTAGTTCTTTCCTCCACAAGTACCTGATTGTGGTTTAAAAGAATTACTGAAAAGTTTCATTTTCACGGCAATTTGTATTTTTTTTTTTTTTTCCTTCTTTAAAATCAGAAGTGTGGGCCATTACTCTACAGGACAGTAAGGGTCCAGACAGAGGGAAATGTTTAGACAGCTATGCACTGCCAGAAGTGTTCAGCATTTAGATACCCCTGGGGAAGCAAGACTGTCAGTTCCCATGAACATGATCTTTTAAAAATATCCAAGCAAAAATTGTGCTGCAGCAAGTCTTTTCAGGAGTACAGAAGTGACCACCCTTCACAGGTGAATGCCTTTAAGGTCTTCTACAGAAATATACAGTGAACAACAGTTTATGAATTAAGATCATTATGGGGGCAATCTTGTTCTGTCAGTAATAACAAAGGTAGAGCAAAAAACCCCCCCACATTACAGAAATTAACAGCACAGAACAGGTGTTGCATCTTATGGATTGAAGAACATGATTTTCTCCAAGCTAAGTTAACAGCTGAATTTGAGTTCTAGAGAAAAACAGGCAAGCATCTTTTTTCAGAGAAAAATACAATTTATTCAAGAATGCAGTGAAGATTTGAGACCATCATCATGGATTGTGATGATCTGTCTTTACCAGCACTGTTGATCTCCAGGCCTTGGGAACAAAAGTCCAGGTTGATGCAAACACAGACCCACCACCAGTGAAGGAAGAGTTGGTATGAGAAATATTACAGGAGTTTGACCCCTATAAATTGATGGGCCCTGACAATATCCACCTGAGGGTGTTGAGAGCTGGCTGACACCATTGTGAGGCCACTCTCCGTAATATTTGAGAAGTCCTGGCGATCAGGGGATGTCCCAGAAGACTGTAAGAAGGCTAGTGTCACCCCCACCTACAAGAAGGGCTTAAAGGAGGATCCAGGAAATTATAGGTGCATCAGTCTTGCTTCAGTCCCTGGGAAAGTTATGGAACAGATCCTTCTGGGTGCTATCACAAGTCAAATGAAGCAGGTGATTGGGAAAAGCCAGTATGGATTCACCAAGGGCAAATTGTGCTTGACAAACCTGATCGCCTTCTATAACAAAGTAACCTGCTCAGTTGACAGGGGGCGAGCAGTGGACATTGTCCACCTGGATTTCTCCAAGGCTTTCAACATGGTTCCCCACAGTCTCCTCCTAGAGAAACAAATGTGTTACAGTCTAGACAACTGGTCTGTGTGGTGGCTGGGGCACTGGCTGACAGGCCGCAGCCAGAAGGTGGTTGTCAATAGCTCCTTTTCAAACTGGCAATCTGTCACAAGTGGGGTCCCCCAGCGATTAATACTGGGCCCAACACTGTTTACTATCTTCATAAGTGATCTGGATGACAGGGTCAAGTGTACCCTGATGAATTTTGCTGATGACACCAAACTGAGCGGGGAAGTGGACACTTCAGAAGGGAGAGCCACCCTGAAGGAAGACCTGGATAGGCTGGAAGAGTGGGCTAACAAGAACCTGATGAAGTTCAATAAGGACAAGCATAAGGTCTTGCACCTGGGAAAAACATAAACCAGAAGCACAGCACAGGCTGCGATCTACCCAGCTGGGGCACAGCTCTGTGGAAAGGTACCTGGGGATCCTGGTGGACAAGCCGCTCAATATAAGCGAACAGTGTGCTGCTGCAGCAAAGAAAGCCAACAGAATGCTGGGTTGCATTAACACGGGCATCACCTTATCAGTAGAGATAAAGAAGTCATTAACCCACTCTACTCAGTGTTTGTCAGGCCACACTTGGCATACTGTGTTCAGTTTTGGTCCCCGCTATGCAAAAAAGAGGTGGACAGGCTGGAGAGGGTCCAGAGAAAGGCCACCAAGATGATCAAAGGACTGGGAAGCCTGCCATATGAGGAAAGGCTGAGAGAATTGGGTTTGTTCAGCCTTGAGACAAGGCAGCTTAGGGGAGACCTTATCACCATGTTCCAGTATTTAATGAGTGGCTACAAAGAAGATGAAGACTCCCTTTTTACAAGGAGTCACATAAAAAAGACGATGGGTAACAGGTACAAGTTACTCCTGGGGAGATTGTGATTGGACACAAGAGGAAAATTTTTCAGGCTGAGAACAATCAGCCCTTGGAATAATCTCCCCAGGGAAGTGGTGAATTCCCCAACATTGGACACTTTCAAGATTCAGCTGGACAGGGTGCTGGGCCATCTTGTCTAGACCGTGCTTTTGCCAAGAAAGGTTGGACCAGATGATCCCTGAGGTCCCTTCCAATCTGGTGTTCTATGATACTATGACCATGAGGAAAATATTCACAGAATCATAAAAGCATTGTGCTCAGAACCTTTCTGTTTCTTGTGGAAAGCTAAAGCACAGAAAACTGACAGAGTGGTTGAAACACAGTATGTATTTCAGGTTTCAAGATAACAAGGCTGGAGTGCAGTATTTAACCTTTGAAATAAAAGGCAGTCCAGCACAGGTATTTATCTCACATGATGCCTCTTATAAGTCTTGCTTTCTTTCCCTGGGATGTGTGCAGCACATTTCTTTTGCGTGTGCTTTAGGATTTCTTTCCTACACAAATTTCACAGTAAAGTCTTTTGAATTTTCTCCCTTGACATAAAACACTCCACCTTTTGCCAAAAGCAAAAAAAATCTCCTATTTTCTACCCCTAAGAAAAACTGGAAAAAAAAAATTTTTTTTATATATATATAATAATGGTTTCTATATCAAAACATGGCATTTCCATGTGATTATTTTGTCTAATACCACCTTCTTTTGCCAAGTGAAAATACATCTTCCTCCAACAAATGGAACCAGGATATTTCTCCATAGCATCTGTGTAGTTCAGTATCTGTTTTCTAAATTTGGACTTCTTTCTTTTGCCTCCCTATCTTTTTGGAAGCAGCAGAAAAGAAGATGAAAGTCTCAAGCTTTGAATACCTATAGATTTTTTTTTTTTTTTCCTTTCCCTGTAGTTGGAGAAGCAGAAGGCAAACCAGTACAGTCATTCTCATACATGATGCAGACAGGGTCTTGAGAGGTCATCTAATCCATCCTGCTAGACTGAGTGTAGCAAAGTACCCTGAGCATTCAGAACACATTCTTAAAACTCCACCTAAGGCAACCCCAACAGCATCTTATTAGCATAAATTAAATAGACCTTTTGGTTCTATACAGCAGCCACTCTCCTGAGGTAATAGAACTTCCTCTCCCGCAACTCCAGTTAACTTCAAGCCAAAGCAGGGAATTCCTGGGCAAACAGACTCCAGTAGAGGTACTGCAGGTACTTTTTCTTAGGGTTAAAAAGAAAGGAGAGTAATTGAACAAAGCAACAAGATAGTCAGGAACGGGGGAAAAAAGTTAAGAGAATGAAGGCCCCTTAGATTTTTTTTTAATTATTACTTTATATTTTATTTCTATATATATGAGAGAGAGTGCTTCATGCTCTTAGGCATAGAATTCACTGCACTGAAAATTACTTCGATGTGAGGTATTTAAGTCACTAATAATGAAGATCAATTACGGTAAATCAAACAAATCTGTCAGCAAAACTCAGGTGAAAAGACTTGTTTTCAGAAAGAATGTGAAGGCCTTATCTGCAGATACTTGCAGAATGATTCTTGCTCAAAGCTTTATGCACAGAGCCAGCCACATCTACAGGTTTCCACAGTCACAAATAGAGTATTTTACTAGTAAACCCATTGGTGTTATTTTTACTTTAAAGAGGAACTTTATTTGCTTCAGGATAACACACATTTTCTATCCCACAGCAAAGTCTCAGAGGTATTAGAGTGCCACACAAGTCAAAGACTGTGAAAAGTTTCTCACCAACCCAAGCAATAAGATAGAAGTCTTTCTCACAGTTAGCATACCCAAGAGTTACTGGCAGTCTTACTCTGATTAGGTAACAGAAGACTGGGCTGAAAACCAAAATTCTCTCTCATCATGTCCGTTACCCAGGAAGACTGAACTGATCCTGCAGGTACTCTGCTTTCACTTAAGACGTTTTGCTGTCAAAACTAGGTAGCTTTACTACATGTAAGAAAGGAAAATTCTTTCCTTTAGATCATACTGTTCTATCATCCTACTTAATATTATGACTGCCTGTGCCAATTCAGAAGCCAGTTGTCTTTTTAGGAATTAGTTAGACTTTATTCCACTCATTCAAAAAAAAAAAAAAAAGCACGCAAACAACCCCCCGCCACATTGCTTTTGCCTCTAAGTCCTGTTGCAGGCATTTGAAAAAAATTTTATCCAAAATAAAAATCAGTTGTAAGTTAGCATACATTTTATGTGGAAGAGCCTTCAATCGGAAAAGTTATGGAATAGTAAGCATCAGTGGAAGCATATGGACATGACATAGTGGTTTCATACGTAACCAGGTCAACTGAAGATCAAAGTGTTTTTTTCTCTTTTCACCCCAGCTAGAGATACTGTTCCCTTTAAAAAGAGACTGCCTTTAACAACCATGGGAGTAGAGAAAAACTTAAGTGTTATGATAATGTTTTTTTCCATTCAAAGGTAACTTGATTATATCTTCATTAACCTCTACATTCCGAGTAAACTCATTTATTTTCTAAAAGATGTACACTTTCAAGAAGCAGTATAAGGCAAGATGAATCTTGCAGTCCTGACTCAGGTAAAACTGCCATAAACTTTAAAGGAGATCGAGTTTTGCAGCTTCGATCATTAACACCAGTGCTACAACTCCAAGACTGCCGTATTAACGTAGTACAAGAAAATGGAGAATTTTCCTTATACTATGACACACGGCATACAGAGTATTCTTCCTCCCCCTGCCTCCTTCAGAGTTTGGAATCCCTTCCAAACAATTTTCAGGATCCAGCCTTCTTCACACCTCTGAGACAGAAAAGAATGGGGTCTTTAAAAGGTTTTTGTTTCCAACAGCGTTTGGCTGTTATTACAAATAAAGCGGGAAAAGCCTCACCATATTTTCTGTGAGGTCACATAACGTGCATAAAATGCAAACAAACACCTTAATGAAACAAGGCAATCCCCCACCTCCTCATATTGTTCTTTTAGTATCAAGTACTGGCAATTTTCTCACCAACCTCCTGTAAATAGATATTTACAAGGACCCTGAAACGTGGTCTCTTTCTCACTGACACAAAGCAGTCCTCACTTGTAATGTCGGCCCCACTCTGGAATCAAGAACACCTGAAGACACCTCCCCTCAGAGCCCGCGGTGCTGCCGACTTCCAGCCACCGAGGCGCTGCCCAGCCTCTCCTCTGACGGCGGGCACTTCCCTCTCAGCACACTTACCGCTCCTCATTCGGGGGACACGCCTCCCCAGCCCGCCTCACGGCCGGAACGCTGCAGCAAGCGGATAAA
>VFFE01007010.1:1166037-1202856 GCA_008921705.1 Burhinus oedicnemus
GCAGGCGAGTGGGTAAAAGCCGGCATATTTGTGGGTGGGGTGGGAGCGCTGCTCGGGGGCGGGGGCATCGGGAGACTCCCGGTCCGGAGAAGGCGGCGCGGCCCTGCTGTCTGCTGCGCCCCCCGGGAGGGGTCTCGCCGCTGCCTCTTGCTGGGGGTGCAGCTGCAGGTGGAGGCTGGGATCCGCGATGCAGCCGGCCCCTCTGGCGAGTGCTCCCTGGATCCCCGGAATTCAAGTAGGGAGCCAGGGAAACCCCCCAGTTGTGCGTGCCCAAATTTTGCTGTGTGGCTTTTGGGGTGTGTGGAGGTTTTTTTTGTTGGGGGTTTCTTTTTTTTTTTGGCAATATGGTCCTCCTGCAAAGAGAAAATAGTCTGTTGCACTAGGCTTCTTAAGAAGCCTATCCACTATTGATGAGCGTCTGGCTTCAATTACTGTGGTTCATAAAATACAAATTTGTCAAATGCATCTCTTAAACTAGAGGAGAAAAGAAATGGAAAGAGATATACTAAGTAAATTCCAGGAGCCCAGTAATTTATATAATGAAATCTGTTTATCATCCACAGACTACTTTCGTCAATTCTAATGTCAATTTCCACTTTTTTTATCTTATGATATGCTTCTCTGACTTTAATGAGCGATCAGCTTCTGCAGTGTTTTGCATACTGTCATCTAATCAGTATGTTATTATTTGGGAATAAATTGTCTCATTAGATTTTGTATTAACATTTACAAGATTATATCCCAGGCCCAAACCAATTGCAAGCTAAATGATACAGAGCATCATTTTTAGTCCAAGATGACTGTCAGCAGACTTGTCAAACATTTAAAGCTTACTTCAGATTATCACAGATGTCTAATTTCAGTAATGAATGCTTGAGTCTTTAAGAAATAAAAGGTGCCATGTCTGTCTTTATTTTCCTTGTTCTGCTGCTATGCAGCCATACTGCTATTAAAGGGACCTCTGTTACTTTTGATATTTATATAAGAAGTTGTTTAGTCATATTCATATTCTAATATGTTTCTTTTTACTGTGATAATTTGAAAACTCAATCAACTGGTATTATAAAAGACAACTTTATGCTAATTCTCATAATAGTTTTGATAACATCAAAAATGAACAATGATATATATTATGGTTTATACAAAAATTTTCCAAGAACAAAAGTCATGTTTTACAAAAAAATGCAGAATCATTTGGCAGCATGTTAACTATGGAACTGCATATAACCGATCTTACTGTCTTCTCCGGCTGCTGCATCCAATTTTTTATAATACAGTAAAGAAGGAACTAAAGGGATAAGTATGTTTTAATAAAGGTATCTTCTAGATTTCCACAGCTTTAACTTTCTTCTTCCCTTTTTCTCCTTTCTCTGCATTCGTGGTATTATTTCCTGCTGTTCTAGACCTTGATCGTATAGTAAACTGTACAGTTAAAAACATCTGTTTGCAAACAGTTTGGGGTCTTGTTTCCAGATTCTTAGGAAATTAGTCACATGAATCCATATGAAGTCAGGCTGTGGCAGAGGAGCCGTTGTTTGTGTGCTCATGTGCTTGCTTATGTTTTTGGTTGATGTTAGGCCATTCGTTTAAAACGTGTGAGAACTAGTTCAAAATTGCTACAACTGAGTCATTGTAGCGACTTGAAAATACAGCTTTTTTTGTGTGCAGAAATCAATCAGTCATGTTAAAGTTACTCCACTAAACAGCAGAATGTGTATATACGTATTCACTAGTTAATAGTTTTGGAGCTATTTTCCTTTTTTTGAAGGAGGAGGAGGAGAAATGTCCCCTTAAGATGAACTTGCTTTAGAAGCCTAACGCCACTAGTCTTACAATTCTGAGAGAGGGAACACATTTTCTTCTGACCTGATTAGCGACATTGTAATTTTCAGGTTCTTCTTCATCCTTCCTTTCCTCTGTGGCTTGCTCTTGGCTTGTTTACATGGCTGGGGATAAAGGTAGGCTTTTAATTTCCAAGTCAGTATAGCCAGAGCTAAGATAACATGTTTTGCCTCAATAGTACTTTTTTAAAGCTATAGTGATATTCATCTAGTTATTCTGAGAATAAGAAAGGGAAAAGAAATAATTCTACCATTAATTTTTCTTTACCTGCTAAAAAACAAGTATTAGTGACTCCATCAAGCAAAACAAATCCAAAGAAATAGAGCTAGGATCAGACAGTTGCTGTAGGCTGGTGACAAAGGTTTTGTGCATCCTTTATCTGAAATGCACACAGTGTTCTTTCCTCCCTGTGCTCCCACATCTGCCTGCAGCAATCTTAACGTGTACCTAGCATTTCCCAAATAAGGGATGAAACACAGATGTCTGGCTAGCAAACTGGCTTGTGGATGTTGTAGCTGTATTGCGCCCAGCCTAGTAGTGTGGCTAATACACAGGAAAAATTGTTTGAAGGGTGATTAGAAGCAAAATAGCTTTGTAATGCTGTTTTCTACTAGCCAGTCTCTTTAGCTTCCCTTTGTTTGAGCTCCAAACAGGACACTGCATAAGCAGAGGGTTTAAGTATTAAATGACAGAAGTTCTGTTTTTCTCATTTCTGGTAATAATTCTGTGCACTGTTCAACTTGCTGTTGCTTCATGTTCTCATTTCAGCAAATGTTGTTAACCATGTTTCACAAATGAGTTTGCAGAAGGTCAGAGTTGAGCTTTATACAGAAGGGCCTTACAGCACACACCCTGCCTAGACAGAAGAAGGGTATGTTAATTGAACCTCATAGACTAACTGGCAGCTAATAAGTTTTTAAAGGTAGTAAAACTGCATTTTTCAAACCATGGTTGAGTTCACTTAGCTTTTGTTGTTAAGCAGCCGTTTTACGTTGAGCCAATTTCAGTCACTGACCCTAACTCTGAGCGGGACATTTGTTACCAACCTGACCTTTCCATGATGTGGAGTAAGGTGCTTTAAAATAAAGATGAGTTGTTCTGATTCTGTTTATATAACTTCTGCTCTTTGTCCAAGCTCAGGGTTGTTTGGGTTTTTTACCCCTGAAACTCTAAACAGAATATAGCAGTTTCTAAGGTCAGTCTAGGTTTTAGAAAAAAAAAAAAATCAAAAAATCCATAGGTATGTCAATTACCTAAAGGCTAAATTCTGTAAGTATAAAAATTCCATGCTCTGGCTAGTGTCCCACAAACAGAAGGTAATGAATATTTACTTCTTGTAAGAGGTGTTACTAAATGCACAAAATACAGAGCTCTAAACATTATTAATGAAAAACCAATATCAGATTTTAGGAGTATCTGTACATAAAAACTTTTCTGACAGAAGTTAAAAAGATTTAATTTATTATTTGTCATGCTTCTTGGCATCTTCCATGCCAGTACTGACAGTTGGCCTAGAACTGTGTAACAAATTTCAGAAGCTGTTGCAGATGAAAGTCTCCCACACCCATGTAAACTTTTTTTACCTCATTGAAAACAGCAACATCTTCATCCACACCATTATGTCCACAAGATACAGCAACAGAGATTAGGTTTTCTCTGCTGTGTAGGGTTCTCCTCTACCTCAGCCTTCTTGAAAAATTACTTATTAAACCCTTATTTGCAAACCCCTCTCAGTTATTTAATAATACTTGCATATATCGATATGTTCCCCACTGTGTCATGTTTATATGAACAGGATTACAGACACTTAACATCTGAATCCTTGCCACATTCTTTTTTCTCTGAAGCTCTGTGTGTAAGTATACTGTAAAGTATTTAATCATGAATTCATCTCAAATGTCAGTTTAGGAAAGCCTGTTCTGCAGGCCACAGGCTAGTAATGGGTTGATGTTGTTTTAGTTATTTTGCTAGTTTGCATTAAGTGTGTGTAATTGTAATAGTACTTAGCTAGGGGAGGGGGGAAGTGTAAGTGTTGTGTCGTTTGAGAGTTTGGAAATGTTTCAGAATGTTCTTCACTAACGGGAAGGTGGAGGAATTTCTGCATCTTACATGTTTACTATCCATAGCCAAAAACTTAAGGGTAAGTGTCGTTACACTGGAGGAGTACCATAAACTCAATACAGGCTTTAATGCAGGTTTTAATACAGATTTTAATTAATTTATGTAATTTTAGATGTTTATGAACTACTTTTTTGGGGGTGTTTTTTGGTTTTGTGTTTGTTTTTTTTTTTAAAACTACTGTGAGCTGATTCTGTTTGTTCCGCATCATTTAACATCTTGAAATGCCTCCATACCCCTAATAGTACACACTGGAGCTTGAGAACTTCTGGTCTATTTCACTGATGCCAAATTTGTACAGACTTGCAGGTTATAGAAAGAGAAGAATATTTTTTTTTTTTTTTTTATACAGAGAAAAATATTTATATAAAGAAAAACAAGTTGAAAATGTGAAGGTATGCTGTTTCCCTGTCTGGCAGTTCTAGTCGTCAACATTAAAATTAGAGAACCGAACAGGAAAACATGGGCAGCTGAAAAAGAGAGATGCATATGCTGCTTTTGTATTATCTGAAAATTCAGGCTATAGCATAAACTCTTATGGTAGGACAGAATGTCCTGCTTCTCTCTGGTGCTCCTGCATTCAATTAGAGGTTTGTCATTGTTTATTTCAGTGGTCCCAGATCTTGACAGTTAGACCAGACATTGGCAAACTACAGCTTATTAGTTGCTTATGGATCCTGCAAGTCATCCTCACATTCTGGCAGTTTTGCAACTCCATTTAATTTTCTCTTTGAAGTTATCAGTGACATTAGAAATGGAGGTTGGCAGATACTCCATGTGGGTGGTTTTTACTGCACTTGCTTCATTCAGTGACTGCTTATAATTGTGTTTATCTAAGACCTCTGTACTGCTCTCATCCATTGCAGTATCTTGGCATCTTATTTTCCATCTCTCCTTTTTGTATGGCTTACTAATTTTCCATTCCTTTATCAGGCTATGCAGATTGTTAGTCTGTGACCACAAATATTGTGGCCACTGTTATTCTGGCAGGAGGGACCTGTGGTGGCATGAATGATCTCCCTGAAGATGTTGCCAACTGAATCCTTAAGAAGGAACTACTGATGATACATATTATGACACTTCCCTATTCTTTGTCAATGTAGGGTGCTTCTGCTTCACTACCAGCTTAAAGAGTGAAAGGACAACATAAAAAGAGGATTTAATAGAAATGTGTTCTGTTCAAGTATAAACATGTTAATATATTGAATATATTAGAAAAACCTCATAAAAGTAATCAAGTTTAGAACTTGTATTTAGACATATAATGTCTAAATACCTTTCAGCACAGAAAAGTATATTGGCCTTTTCTGTTTTGAGAAATTTGGAGACTATAAATGTGAAAAAGTGAGCACTTGTTTTAAAATAAGGGGACACCTTTTCTCAAAGTTGGGGTTATAATAAATGTACTTCTTGAAGTAAATTTAAGAACTAAGGTAAATATACTTTAATATACTTCAAGAAATGAGAGACATTCTCAGAATAAATATCTACACTGAGAAAATTACCCCAGAACCAAGAGACAGCACTTGCTCAGAGAACCTAGAGCTGAAGGCTGATACCCTGCTGTTGGGAATGTGTTCCAACTAAGGTCTCTAACAGACTACATCCCCTCTGTTGGCATAGGACACTTAGGTGTGCTGAGTCACTTGTTGGTGCAGTGTCAAACACAGGCAAAGAGTAGAAGGGATGTGAGTGACAGTAATAAGATTTCATTTAGGAAAGAGGCCTCTACATCTTAATGATTCTTTAAGAAAAAAAAAATTTCTACTGTAAACCACCCTTTTCATTCACAACCACCTTTTTACTTAACTTTGTAAAAATATGCTAAATAGTATAATTAGCCAGAAAAGTACTCCTTTGTTGCATATGATAAGAAGTGTGGATAGGGGACAGGAGAGAAGAGACACTAAGAAATTTAAAAGAGAAGACAGTAAATTGTTTTGCTTCACAGAGTCAACAGACATACTCAAGTATAAAATATTTTGTTTCATGCATTGTCAACTATATATACACACATACAAACATACATGTTTAAGAACTGTAAGCATAAGGAAATTGAAGTTGAGAAGTCTTTTCCTTTCGCTATATCATTTCTGAGGCACAGATCTGTATCTCCTGCTAACAGGATTGCAACTAGCGATAAATTATGTTTAACTTGACTTGCAAATTTCAAACTATCAATACCAACAATGAGAAAATAAGGTATCCGAAAGGTTTAAGTCCTTGTTTGAAGTGGATTGGTTCCATTTTTTTACTGTATTAGATAACAATTTAAATCAACACAGAATCACCAGGGTTGGAAGGGACCTCCGGAGATCATCTAGTCCAACCCCTCTGCCAGAGCAGGTTCACCTACAGCAGGTTGCACAGGATGGCATCCAGGTGGGTTTTGAATGTCTCAGAGTCGAAGACTCCACCACCTCTCTGGGCAGCCTGTTCCAGTGCTCTGCCACCCTCAAAGAAGTTCCTCCTCATGTTTAGATGGAACTTCCTATGTTTGAGTTTGTGCCCATTACCTCTTGTCCTGTCGCTGGGCATCACTGCAAAAAGACTGGTCCCATCCTCCCAGCACCCTCCCTTTAAGTATTTGTAAGCATTGATGAGATCCCCTCTGAGTCTTCTCTTCTCCAGACTAATGTCTCTTAGTAGTAATGTCTCTTAGTAGGTTTGTATTAGTAGTTATCAGGCAGACTATTGAAAAGAGGTGAGTCTTTGCTGTTTTAATTGCTCACCCTTTGAAATAAATAGTAGGAGAATCAATTGCTTGTGAACATTTTAATTCTGAATAAATTATTGGAACAAGAGGGCCTCCCTTTATTTTCCTGTCTACTTATCACATCCTGGTCTCCATCTTCTTCCTTCCCACTTGGGAACATTTGCTGACCTGTCCAGCGTTCCACACTGCTGGTGGAGTTTGTTTTGTAACAAATTCCAACATAAAAAATAAGAAAACAACAAAACAAAAACACTTCCTGTTCAATGCCAGAACTTATCTCAGAACCTTATTTTTCTTTCTCTTGTTTTCTGGAAATAATCCTATTCCATTTTAATAATAACTTACTCCCTTCCAGACTAGGTCTAATAATTGCATGGCATAGTCATCAAGGAGCTAGGATATTCTGTTACATAGACGATCTCCCTCTAACAACCTTTAGCAGTTGGGTTTTTTTCCCCCCCTCTCCTCCTTGCATTGTGAATAACTCCAGTATCAGTTCCTCAGAGCTTCCCAGAACAACAGTTGTGGGCTTGAGGACTCAGACAGCATTGCATCACTTTATTTTTGTGAGATGATCATGGAAATCTTTTAGACAATCTGTTTTGTATGCAGTTTTCATTTTTGTGCATGCAGTTTTATGGTGTGTTTATTTCTGAGGCCTTAGTTTCTGCTTTGCTGCTTGTATTGCGGTTCATTTCTTGTTTTTAGCAATGACTGTACTTTCACTAAATTGAGCCCTTTTTCTTCAGACTTTCTCGGTTGTTGCTCCTTCCAAGGACGATCAGAAGTAGACATAGAAGGTCATGAGACCTAAATTGTCCGTTCTAGTTTCAGTGGTTATCTTGGACCATTATCTTAGTGTGCCCATCAATGGGCATTGATCCTATAAATCTATAGAAATACTCACAACTTCTCATACACTTCTCAAAAATAATACAGGTAGCCTTCAAACTGATTGACCTCAAAGGAGAGGGCTAGGGCTCAGTAATTTGGAAATTATTGTGAAAGAAGCAGGGGACAAGTTAAAATGACAAAAATAATTTTGTACCTTGTGAAATTGACTGTTGAGGACTTGCACGCTCTCTGCTTAATTCAGCTGTCATAAAATTTCTGCATACCATATTGGAATCAGTGGAAAATCTACTTTAAGGAAAGAGATTTCTAGCTATAACTGTTTACTTTAAAAAAGTTTATTGGTAGATTGATGCTAGGGAGGGATTTCTATGCCTGAATGTGGGAGTTCAGTGGAACAGATCATCTGGAGTGATTAAACTTTTTAGAATATTCTGGCACACTAGGACAGGTGAAAGATTGGAAGACATATATATTTATCCTGCCAATAAAAAGTGCTGCAAGCTATCATTGTTCTGTAACTTATTCTTAAACAAATTATTTCGACTGTAGTGTGTATTGCACAAGATACAATGTATCCAAGACAAATCTTTGTTGTTTTACAGTCTTCTAGTAATGTGCACTTTTTAAAACTCAGAAAAGACCAGAAATTGGATTTTTATAGAAAAGAATCACATAATATTCTTTAAAAAAAAAAAAAAAGGCGGGGGGCATGACATGACACACATATTTAAGAAATTTACATGTAAATTCCATCATAAGTGCACCTGAATAGTAAACTCCTGGCTGCCTTGCTCTAAGAGGCAATAGGAATTGAAGGGGAGGAAAAAAACCAACTAAAATCTAAAAAAATTCACAAAACAAACAAAATTGAAAGTACACGCAAAGCTTAAGTTCTAGAATAAGTTTGAAGTTTGTTTTCTGGGTCTTTGTTGTTTGGGTTTTTTCACTGTTTCTGTTTGCCATGATTTAAACCCTGGAAGATTTAAGGTCTCCTTTGCTACTTTGTTTTTACTTGTTGCTTATTCTGTTGGTGATACTGAATTGGTGAGGAATAAACCCGCTACATAGTAACACCATGTTTCAATGGAGATTTTCATGCGAGCTCTCAAAAACATAAGTCATCTAGTAAGTATTCATTTTTTAAAATAAATTTTTAATTGTATTTCTTTTAAAAAATATTTCAGGCATATGGCTCTGGTTGTGACATTGTTATTCTGGCAAATGACTTTGAATGTGTGCAAATTATTCCCGGTGCTAAACATGGAAACATCCAGGTCAGTTGTGTGGAGTGCTCCCAACGGCAAGGCAGGGTAAGGATTTTAATAAATTTGATGGCATTTTTAAAAAAACTGGAATAGTCTAAATAATTGAACAGCAACATAATACATTAACGGTTTTAATGAGTTAATTTCATGACAAAGATCAGTGTTTACGGATCTGTAACTTTCTAAGTAACATATCTTGTGTTACTCAGAGAACTGATTTAATTTAATAGTAATTTCTTTTTTTTCAGGGGCATGGGGGGGCAAGAGGAAGCAGGAGGCATGTTGTAACAATGGTTTTTATTCCTTTCCAGGACCTGCAATAATAGATCTCACAAAATGTGGAAATATGTATTAGTTACAGTATAGTATCAGAACTGGAATGATATTAAAATTATCATTATTGTCTCCATTATTGTATACTTTCATCTAGCTAAAGAAGACATGGATAAATCATTCATGTATACATATATATACACACACATATATATGCACGTGTGTGTTCGTGTGTCCTGCAAAGCAATAAATTAGAAATACTTTATTTTTCAGAAAAGCTTAGGCATGTTTAATGTGTTTAGAAGTGCTACAGTATGAGCTATCATAGGTGCATGGCCCCTTGACTGGCTGTATGGTTTTATTTTTAATCCCTAAACAGTGCTAAAGAGACAGTTTAGATTGCTGAGGAAAAAACTACTTTCTATGAATTATGGTAGTGCACTAAGCAAATTTGGTTTGTCAGTTGTTACTGCCTACTAATATTAACTAGTTAAAAATTGGTTGCAGTATTGAGAAAAGTCCTAGTTAGGAGTCAGGCAGGTTTAGCTGGCAAGGACCCTGCACTGCAGCAGTGCAGTCCCAGTAGGACTGGAAGAGAGATTCTAGCTGCGCAGGTGGCCCGTGCAAGATCTCCATGAACCCCTGAGTGGTTCTCTGTTCAGGACTCTGAATTCAGGGTCTGTTCTTTTCTTTGGGAGTGTGTTGTTGCAACCTCTGCCTTCTCCCCCTGAAGAGGAAATAAGATTTCATAATAAATGTCATGAAACTTTTACATCATTTCTGTATTGAGGAAACCAGATCCTGAATGCAAAGACCTTAAACAGTTTTTCTTTTAAAAATCTTTTAAGGAAGAAAAAGGAATTTTAAAGATAGTCAAAAGTACTCATAAGCATATGTGTATTAGGAACATGACCAGATAAATTCCTAATAAAGACCATTTTGTGTATGGAGGTGAGTGAAAGAAATTGAGGGGTACAGTGGTTATAAGTACTTCCGTTTTTCTGTTTACCATTTGCCCTCAAAATGTATTTTAATTGTTCAAAATAGAATGGCATTTCCTCCTGTTTCTTGTAATTATTATTTAGTGGTACAAAAATGGAATCTGGGAACACACTGACACCCAGACACTAATAATTAATTTATTAGTTAGCTGTGAAGTAGACAAAATGTGAGAAGAACTAGTGAAGGCATCAGCTTTCCCTTATGCATTAACAGTAGTTACCCTGTAAGAATATATTCTATCTGATTGACAGTGTTTATCCCACTGAACAAGATGTCTTCCCTACTTGGAGTTAAATTCTTGAAGATAGGCTTGTTCAGAAGTATGTATTTCTCAACTTCCTTAAGAAAGTATACCTATAACACAATTAATGACATTTGTATTAATGTCACTTTTCTTGAACAATGGCACATAGAAGAGGTACTGGAAATTCTTTAGCTATTTTGGAATACTAAGGAACAGTTACACTTATTTCCTAACCTTACATTTTGAAACTTCAATATTTTTTTTTTCCAGATTGCAGCATCATATGGAAATGCTGTTTGTATTTTTGAACCGCTTGGTATAAATTCTCATAAAAGAAATTGTGTAAGTATGTATTTCATGATTGTAATTCAGTTTAGGCTCTTCTAAGAGGCAAAAGTCTATCTGCCAGTTATTATTATTGTATTACATTGGCACACAAAAGACTAATGGATAAACATTTTCCACCATCCATAGTAAAATTGGATGGCTAGAATCTTCCACTGCATGAATTGAACTGGGGACTGCACTCCTCCTAAGTACACAACAACATCTTATTCTTGAATCTCGTATTAGAATGACATGGTGACAAGTTGGTGTTTCTTTAACTTGACAAGGTCGTCAGATCTGTGGTACAGAAATATAACTTAGATTTGTATATGTGTAGCTGTGGCCGGGCACTCAAGCATTAGGTGTGGTCTCAAGCAGGTGTCACAATCTTTGTTGCATCTATACTGCCACTGCTTATGTTGTTATAAATGTATGACCTAACTAGTTTAAAGTAATCTACAGATATATTTGTATGTGATGGGTCCAGATCTCATTCACAGGGCACTCTGTGATGCATTTAATTTTTATAAAAGAATTAAAGAAATTATTAAAAATAGTCAGCAATCTACCACTGGGTCCTCAATGTTTTTGCAACAGGTTTAATAGCAATTTCATAGAGAAAGAAAGAAATACCGATACTTTTGTATTTTGCTGTTGATGTGAGAAGTAATCCTTTACTGTTTTTAAACTACAGCAACTAAAGTGTCAGTGGCTTAAAACTGGGCAATTCTTCCTCAGTTCTATGACTTACAATCTGGCATGGGATCCTCAAGGTAATGTGAAGTTTGTGAAGTATTTGTTAAACATCAGTAGTTAAGAAAACTTGAACACAAATTATTTTGATTGTAATAAAGTGAGACCATGAATGTGGAAATTTTAGATTATCTGTTCTCAAGCAGTGTTGTGTAAAATGTGAGGCTGCAGTTAGCATTTGTGAAGCTACTGTGCCAAGTGTTTGAGTCTCCTATGCAAGATCTTAGTTTGGGAATCACAGCATTAAGTTGCTAACTGACTTAAATTACCACTAATAATCATTTAAATTGAATTTTATCATAATTAAAGTCAGCAATGTACCCGGACACAGATATTTATAAGATGTCTAATAATGTGTATTTATTTGAGTTGTGAATGGCTAGTTAGCATCTGCAACAGTAATTATTAAATATGATTTATCATTTGAAGTCACCCAAAAAAACCTTGATGTTTTTTCTTAAAAGGTGTTATAAATTCAAAATGTTTTCATAAAAATAGATAGTATTGAATACCCTATCATATTTAAAATGAACTTTATAAAGTTGAGTTTTCAACCTGGTTTGAATCATTCTCAACAAAATATGATGACAGGCTTAATCTTTCAATATACATGCATCATCTTGGTTTCACAGCTTTGGTGTTTCTCACTTTCAGGTAACAGGCTGCTTACAGCAACTGACTTTTTGCAATTGTGGGCCCCTCCATCTAGTGACATTCTAGAAGAAGATGAAGATGATGATCCTGACAATCAGATCAAAGATGATAAAGTTCTCCCAGTTCTAAATGACTGGAAATGTGTCTGGCAGTGCAAGTGAGTGAGAGAACTTTTATTTTAAGGCAAATTGCTACCTCATATATCAACCCTATCTTCTCTCCAAAACCGTATTTTAAAATCTGCTTTTAAATCAGCTTAAAATACCATAAAATTCAAACAATGTAAGTTACTCCAAATAAAAATTCCTCACTTTTTCAAGTGACCTATCACCAGATAACCTAGTCAAAAGTTGACCCGCACTGTAGCACTGGCAATGTATCAAAATTGTCCTTGTTTTCTCATCTTTGAAAGTCATGCTGAGATACTGGATGAGACTGAACAGAAGAGCAGTAGCAGGCAGATATGCTACACTGATAAAGATGAGAGCCACTTCCTGAATCTTAGAAAGAGGATCCTGAAACTCTGTCTACCTGTTTCTCTTTAAGATCCATGTTACGGAAGTGCTTAATGATCAGCTGTTTCTATATGTATGCAGACTTGGGAAGCAGCTGCCTACAAACCTGTTTTCTCTTGATATATTTTTTTTTTTTAAAGGCATTTTAGATTTTGTGCCCACAAAGCACTGTATAGGCTGCTTTCCTCTTTCAGACAGCTGATCCCATAAGCTGTAGTCACAGACAAGTAGTATCCCAAATTATCTAGTAGATTTTCACTTTTGTTTCTTCCTACTATTTGTCTTAGCCTCACTGGGAGCAGAGGAGCACATGGGACAAACTTCTCTTCTGTGATCTCATCAGATCTAGGCTGGGCTTGCCCTATGTAAACTAATTTATTTTATGGGCTGTTTTTCTGTAAAACTGAAAATACTTAAGTATTTTCTTTCACTGTAGCAAATACTTTTTACGCTTCTGCTATTGCTAAAGTATGCTTACAGCAACAACTATAAAATACTAATCTATTTCATTTAAATAATGAACAGTACTGGTCAATCAACTGAATACATATGGAATAATACTACAGAATAAATAGACTTTACTTACAACTTAAAACTTTACTCTCGTGTTATTTAGGACTGCAGTATCGGTACATTTGATGGCATGGTCTCCTGATGGTGAATACTTTGCAACAGCTGGGAAGGTAAGGACGAAAAAAGAATAATGAGATAAGTGTTTGCAATGTTTTGCATTTGTTTGACAAAAGTAAATAAGTAATATAGAATAGTCCTGCACCATACACTCTATTGTAGTCTGAGCTAAGTTAAATTATCATTTCATGTGTAACACTGTATTTTCGTGTATTTCCATGAATTTCAGCAACAAGAAATTGGATTTACCTGTATACTCTTACTGAATACTTGAGAATCAACCTGGAAATACAGTGACAGTGATACAGACTTGTGTATATGTATGTTTTAGATAGAGCATACTTAGATGAACTTTCAGATATGCATAAACATACTTTTCTACTGCTGTTGGAAGTAATGAGGATAAATATTAGATCATTATGATAGAACACAAACACATTTAAACTGGTATAATATGCACACCTCAGTGGATAAATTAGAAAATATTTTCTATTTAGTGAATTCTGGGTTTGATTATCAGTTCTTAACTTCTATTTCAGTTTGGCATATTTTTTGTCAAATTGCTATTCAAGCTAAGTTTTCAATTAATAATTCTCTTTAATGTCAGCCTCTCACTTGAGTGATTCCCTTTGGTTTTCAAGTCTGGATAGGTAAGCATTTATTGCTTGCATTTCATATCAGTTGAACAATTAGATGAATTTTAGGAACCTTTGTTTTCTTACACTTATTAAAGAAGACAACTGAATCATGAGTTGCATTGTTTTATGACTAAAAATGTACTTACAACACCTTAATAAATATTATGTTTAGAATATTTGTGGTTAGAAAATGATCAAAATATTTGCTTCATTCCATATTTGTGTTGCCCGTGAACATACTTTTATATAGCTAAGAATTTGACTAAGTAGATGAGGCAGATGGCTCCAGAAGTCACTTACTGTCTGTAGGACAGCTCTGTATTAGTTTTTTCATGAGATACACAGCTTTGATCATAATTCTTAACAGGGCTGCCTGTCAGACTTCCTTCTTGCAGAATCTGTGGTCAGATACTGTGTACTTTTTCATGCTTGTCAAGAAATACTATCTTTTATCTACACTTTTGGAGGTTTGTAATTTATTCATTTATTTACTTTATTCTGTATCTCCACTCCAGCAGAAAGTTCTAAAACCCAGGGATGTGGCATCCAGCTGCGTACAATGTACTGTTGTCATACTAGTAATGTTGTTCTTAGCTCACATCAATATAGTCATACTCCAGTCTCACTTATCAGCATTTGTAGTATTGCTGTGTCAGTATTTCAGTTTCGTTTCAATTAATTACGTCAGTGGTGCCCAACCATTCAAACCAGAAAGGTAGCATAGGTTGTGCTAGTAGAGGGGAAGGTTGAAATATGCATCTTCTCCTCTGTTGTGTGCCTGTGCTCAGTAGGTACAGTGCTTTCCATGAAAGTCAGGTTTCCTGTGAATGGGAACCAACAGGGACTCAGCATGAATTGTCTCAGTGGAGAAACTGACTGTTTATGAGCTTAATATTGTAGTGTGAGTGGCAGCCTGCTTCTGGCTTCGCAGGGAAATGGACAAGGGATTTAAGCATGCATATGTGCTATGCAGAAAATACATAGAGAACCAAGAGGAAAGTAGGGGGCCAACTGGACTGGACAAAATACTCCTTATGGGAGTGGAGTGTTGCCAGCAGAGTATTTCTTCAGTCATTCACTCATTCCAGGATGACCATCAATGAAATAAGTGGTCTCGGAAATGGGTTTTCTGAAAAACTGCCAATAGTTCTGGGCCACAGATCAAGTTTTAATGAAGTATACCAGAACAGCAGTATGGGATTTTCTTTTTGTGACATCTTTAATAATAGCTAGCTAACCCCATGGTTTTTTATTGCTTTACCTAGGATGACTGCCTCTTAAAGGTTTGGTATCCTATGACTGGTTGGAAGTCCTCTCTTCTGCCCCAAGAGAATGAAGAAAAGAAAAAATGCTCAGGGATTGTCCACTTCTCATTTGTTTATTTGGCACATCCTCGAGCAGTGACAGGATTTTCATGGCGTAACATAAGCAAGTACATGCCCAGGTTCGAAAGGTTTCTTTTTTAAAAAAAAAAACCAAACAAGCAAGCCTTTGATCAAGTATTTTTTAACACTGTGCTTAAAGTTTGGCCATCAAGAACTTGATTAGATTTCTCTGCTTATACTTTTAAGAAATAAAGTGTATCAACATCTTCCCATAAGCTTCTGTATTACCTAGTACAATAGTGATAGTCATGTTAACAGGTGAGATTTATTCTAAAATATGGTCTAAACTTCAGTGCCTTTTCAAGTTATGCCAGGAAGCATGGATGTAAGGCTTAGTCTTCACCAAATGGTGCTATGACATTGGAAATAAAATATTTTTTAAATTATTAGCATTTAGTAAGCTATTTTCTGCACCTTGTTGTATCTACTGGTGTTTAATTAGTTGATCAATTTCACATTTCATTATTTAGTAAAATTTATGCTTTCTTCACATAGTCCAGCAAGTCAGATAGTTTAGGCAGTTTCATAACTGAGGCTTTATAAAAACTGTTTCATTTATCAAATAATAACCATTCACATGCATTTTTGCCAATAATCTACAGGTTTATCAGCATGCCAAAAATCATTACTGATATAAAACCTTTAGTTAGGAGAGAGGCAGAAATTTGGATGAAACAATAACTACTAAATACTTGTATACTTCCCTTACTTCTGCCGTGTCCATATAGCTAATTTAATTATATTGGGTAATAACCTTGATATGTCTATCCTTAGGGGTTTGGTCTGTAACGTGTTACTCACATCATGTCTTGATGGCATCTGTCGGCTGTGGGCAGAGACATTGTTACCAGAAGATACTCTTCTCGGTGAGCAGATCTGTGAAACTAGCACTTCCAGCATTAGCACCACCACTTCTCAATCTGGAAAGCAAAAGGACAAAATACAGCATGCGCTAGAGGTACAAGTAAATACTTATTTTGTCAATATTTTATTTCAAGATTCTTAAAACTTAAATATTTAAAGGATGTAGAACTCTAAGAATGTGTATTATCTAGTTCTTATAAGCATAACAGTCTGAATTATTTCATATCAGTTTTTGAAGTCTGTTACTGAACACTGAAGAAGTCGGAGACTGCATATCTGCACTCAAGCTCCATGTTATTAAAACTCAATCTACTTTTTCTATAGCTAACTAATAGTGCCGGGAAGAGACAATGTTTAACATGGAAGAGTAAGTTATGGTTTCAGTTCTGATTGGGTCTGAAATCTGTAATTATAAAAACAGTGGAAGCAGTAAATAAACTCTTTTAATTTTTAGTTCTCCGATTTGATAATTGCATTTCCAAAATGTAATATGGGGCTCCAAATTTCAGTGGCAATCATATCAAGTCTATTAAGTTTGCAGTAAGAGAAAACCTATCAATATAAAAACAAGAAAAAGAAACCCAACCACTTGTAGACTACTGCAATCAGATTAAGTTTTTACTTCTTCCATATCGTGACCATCCAAAACTAGGGAGAGTGGAACCAAGTATGCTTTGGGCTGTTGAATCAATTGTGCTTTCAGCAATTTTCAGTTACATAAACATAATTCTTTATAAAATGATATTGAGAAGATTACTGCTTTTAGATTGTTGTAATCTTGTTTATGAATGTTAACACAAAATAGCGTGTATTTTTGTTGTGGTGTTGGAGCAGTTATTAAAGGAACTTTCAGAAGACTGTTAGAAGAGCTTTGCCTTTAACCAGAACTGATGTACATAAGTGTTACTGATCTCTGTTGAAATCTATTTAAAATAATCCTTTTGAAATTAGCCTTCACTTCTTAGAAGGAAATTAAAAGCTTTAGGCTTTATGTAAGTGTGAATTTTTACCTTACAGTTTTTATGTATTTATTTTTTATGACTATACCAGACAATTCATCATTTGAAAAATATGAGAAAAGGACAAAGGAGATCTTCGGTTCTTGTTACCCACACAGATGTATTGCCAGATCAACAGGGTACTCATGAAGTTCAGCGTCACATTTCACATCATGCAAATGCACTTGGTCACTTCCATATAGCAGCAAGCATCAACCCTACTACAGGTGAAATACAACCATTTATTAAACTGTAATAATATACTTGCACAAAATGGAAAAAAAAAATAAAGCGGGCTGAGATGCACGTTCTTTGCTTTGCCTGACTGAATACAGGGAATTTGTAGGAAGACTGTTATTTTACACATCTGTTACTTGGCATAGAGTTTTGTAAGACAAATGAGGCAGAATTTATTCTGAATACCTTCAGCATTTTTAAAAGCCAATTGAATTCATCTTTGCATATCAGAAAGCAAATGAAACTTGAATTTCAAGTCTGCTTAGCATTTGATTGTTGGGTTTTGGGAGGCAATGGTATACGATGAACAAAGTATTTGCATACTAGAGATATATAGTGAACGAAAAAAAGCTGTACCAGATTTTTTTGGCAGGAAAGCAGCTGCTTTTTATAGAATAGTTCAGAATTGTTTAAACAAGGAAAAGATTGAAGAGCAATCATGTGCCTTACCTAAAATCTGTCCATGAAATGACAACACTGCAATGTATGAAACTGAGCAATACTGTTGAGTATTATTTACCATTCACATAAGAGTCAATTTTCATGTAAATTTATTGATGTTAAAATATCGTTACATTTTCTAATTAACATTGCATGTAGAAACTTGATCTGCATCTTACCTTTTCTAATCTTACAGGTGCAAATTATGTTCTACCTAAAACAAGTTAAATGCCTTAACTAAGAAATCCATGTGTGTGTGTATATATATATATATGAAAGATAGACAGTTTAATATATAGCTTTTTTATTTGTTTAAAATTGTCCACAGATATTCCATCAGTCTTGGCTGGAACAGCTTTTAATGTCGATGAAGGAAATGGAGGCTTCGTTGTTCACTGGTTGAATAATAAAGAATTTAATTTTACATCCTCTATTGAAGTATTTATGCAGCATCTAAGAAAAATTTCTGAACAACAACTAGAACAAGATTTTGATGTTGAGGTTGAAGAGGAAGAAGAAATGGAAGAAAAAGAGAGAGGTTTACATATGAAATTAGATCATGGTTAGTAATATTGAGATATATAGTACAAGAATTATTTTGAAGAATATTAATGCAATAATTAATGCAATTATTTAGCACAAGAATTACAAGTGCTAACATTTTATCACTAATGTAAAATAAATAGACATTTACAGCTGAAATTTTGGCTGCTGTAATTGTAGGCATGAAAAATTCAATGATGTACTCTGTTGGAACGCAATAGTAATATACGCAGTGAAAAAGAAAGGTAGCTTTTGTCTTTCGTTTCTATTTTGGATATATTCCACTGAGCTATGAAATTATGACTAAGACCTGCTCTCTATTTACCTTACAATTGGCTTCTCAGTAATGACATACCAATTTATGGCAAGCTTTAAGAAGGGTTGGACATAGCTGCATTTTAATGCAACTGCCCTGTTTCCAGTACTCGTAAGATTTAAGTCTTAAACCTTAGATCATCTGATGATCCCAACTGTAGCTGTTCACAAAGGAACAGAGAGACATTTTGAAATTAATGATGGAAAACATATCTTATCAGAAATACTTTACATTGCTGTGGGAAGGTCACTTGGCCAGTAAGAATATGTAAAAATAAAAATCTGTCTACAGAAACCAGTAAGACCAATTAGTGACAGTAAACTGATGATACGTTGTGTCATTTATAATGCTTAGGTTCTTAAAATTTAGATTACCAATGCAGTAGTTAAGTGTGTGATAATTCTTACTGAACATGCAATATGTACTTCATCAGTGATCACATACCGTGTGTTTCATGATTACCTTCTAAATACAAGAAAAAAACATATTAATTTGGAACCAGCATTCATGTAAAATGTGTGGGGTTATATAGTTGACCAGAATAATCTTAGGCAGGGCATTGCTCCAAGTATCTAGATTTTTATGGTCATATTTATTATTACTTGTATTGCATAGTTAAGAGCAATACTTAAAGGCCAGAGCCTCATATTTTTGTACAGACAGACCAAAGAAAGAAGTTTCTATCTGTAATTTGCATGAATGTTCTTACCAGATACCACTGTTATCAGATTAAAAAATGCTGTGTTGTTTTCAATAGAAACTGATAGGAAAATCTTTAAGAAGGATAAAATGGCACGTTTCTGTTGCAGACTTGTCTATAGACAGAGACTCGGAGACAGGGACTGGTACAGGCTCTTCAGAACATGAAGATGGAGAAAGAGAAGGAAGCCCCAAAACATCTCTATTAGCAGGCCCACGTATGCCTCTTCCAACAGTTTTGTTAGATCGGAAAATTGAGTTGCTCCTAACTGAATGGAACAGAAATCCAGATATGCTTTTTACTATCCATCCTATTGATGGTACCTTTTTGGTATGGCATGTGAAATACTTAGATGAATACACTCCAGGCATCTTTCGGCAAGTTCAGGTATTGTATATTTGAAATTATTTTATTATTTATGATCTCAATCAACAATCATTGTGTTCTTTCTTTTATATCTGAACATCAGTATGAATTTAATTTTAAGTACTTCCTGTGAAACAGCTAACATTTATTCAGACTTAAGATGGATTGTTGTACTCTAATTCTTTTCTTTTTTGGGTTTTTTTTTTAGGTTTCTTTTTCTTCTAGGATTCCTGTCGCATTTCCATCGGGAGATGCTAGTTCCCTTAGCAAAAATATTATGATGTATGCTTGCCCTGTCTTTTTAAAAGATAACAGTAATGCTGTACATCAGAAGACAATGGAATTTCCAGATAAGACTCTAGCAAATAAAGGACCAAGCTGTGCCCAGGACAGTGCAAATGTGAATATAATTTCTCCCATAGTAATGATGATTTCCAAACACATAGATGGCTCTCTAAATCAATGGGCAGTTACTTTTGCTGATAAATCAGCTTTCACTACTGTGCTAACTGTATCACATAAATTTAGGTACTGCGGTCACCGTTTTCATCTCAATGATTTAGCTTGCCATTCTGTTTTACCATTACTGCTAACGTCTTCTCATCATAATGCTCTATTAACTCCTGAATCAGACAGTTCCTGGGACTCTGACAGGATAAACAGAATAATGGATCCTATTAAACATGTGAAAGGTTTTTCTAGGCAGCAACTTAAAAATGCAGCAACCCGTACATTCCATGACCCAAATGCAATCTATAGTGAGCTGATTCTGTGGCGTGTAGACCCTATAGGACCTTTATCATACACTGGAGGAGTATCTGAATTGGCTCGAATTAACTCACTTCATACCTCGGCTTTCTCTAACGTAGCCTGGCTTCCAACCCTTATTCCCAGCTATTGCCTTGGTGAGTATACTTAGCATGTTTCCATGTAGAGTTAACACTGTGAGTCATCGAAGTAATTTGTTAAAATAAATAGCTATTGTATTTGAAGTATATTTATATTAACTTTTCAACAATTCCCTTGTATTATGTCGAGTAAGCATTTGTATTTCATTTGAGGCTAAGCTACTTCAAAACATTTCATCTGGTCTGAGTGTGTCTGTAGTTACTGTGGATCAGCTGACGTTCAGTAACTTCTTTGTGTGAGTAAGCAATCGTCACTCTCACAAAGAACAAGATTATCCTTTTCCTCAGTGTTTTAGGCAGCTTCACTGAGTGTTCCCTGCATTGACGTGGTATTAATAATGCAGGTGTTCTGATGACTTAGGCACCTGGGTTGTTGGCCACATAGAGTTGCAGGAGGCAGTGGGTTGAACAAAACTAGTAAGAACTAGTATTTGGACCACTTGAACATCTTAATTATTGGGAAAGACTTTCAGCCAAAATTTGCAGTATCAAAATCTTTTAACATGCTGGCTAAGAACTCTGATTAGAAGATCCTGAAACAATACCAAAATTTGTCAGGCAATCAGTGGTTTACAAAAGCCTAGTTAGAAGACAGACCAAAAATATCATTTGTGCTGTGGATGTAACGTTAAATTTTATGCTAATAATGCCAGGTTATTTTATTATGCTAAGGCCAGTCTGACCTTTGCAATGATTAAATGGGTGTCAAAGATGATGTACAACCTCAAAAATCCAAAATATGCTTAATAAATGCATAACATATCTTTGAGTTAAAGTAAATCCATTTCTGTGCTCAAGTAACATTCTATGCTGTCTGAATCCCACAGTCTTCTAAACACAAATAATGAGCTGCTTCCATCTCACAAAGTAAGAGGAAAACATACATCAGAATAGAAAACCTTGTGTCAAGCCTGTTCTATGTACTGTAGAGAAGCAAAAAACACACTCTGTTACAGTTTTTCATATATTATTCACTACTGAAGATATATTTCTCCCTCCACTTTTATATCTGCACTTTTAACTGGAGGGTATAAGGGAGTATTCAGAGAGATCTTTTATCCAAAGAGCCTAGAGATAGTAAACAAGGAAAGAAGCTATAGCTAATATAGCTTTTCTGAACAGTTTACCTTAGACTCCTACTCTAAATCGTCTCTGACAACCTAGGGAAGCTAGAGTTAGCCCTTCTGAGCACCTCCTTAGAGGTGACAGTGAAGAGAACATAACCATTTTAAGGAATGGCAGCATTCCTTTAGGTGTATTACATACTAGTTTTTGCGTGTGTGAACCATATTTGTAAACATATGAATTCTGCTTAGATTATTCAACTTTTATGAGGAGTTTCAGTTACATAAATGAGTGCAAAGGGAGTTATTTCAAAGTTCAAATAATGGTGTTTTAATGCACACATTTGCTTAGGTGTTTTGCTTCAGTACTTTATGGAAATTATGTTAGAAACATATTGAGATATTGTGAAGTGGATTGTAATAGACTACCTAATGCCATTTGACTGCCATTTTTTTCTTTAACTGTAAAATTTTTGTGTTTTCTCTTAGGTACATACTGCAACTCTGCTAGTGCTTGCTTTGTTGCATCTGATGGCAAAAACCTGAGACTCTATCAAGCCGTTGTAGATGCTCGAAAACTTCTAGATGAATTATCTGACCCTGAATCATCTGTAAGTTTTATGTAGCAATGGTTTGAAAGTATTAAAATAAAACTAATTAAGGTAACTCTTTTTTTTTTTCCCCTCCAGTGCTTTATCTTCAGTTAGTTCTGTGTAATTTTTGTGCCAGTCCATGTATAGGATCTTATGCATTATACCTTGCGTATGTTTTGCAGCTGTCTGTAAACATGAGCAGACAGAAATGCAGCTATTACTACTAAAAGTGGCTGGACTGAAACAAAATTTCCCTGACAAGTTTCCCCAACGTGTAGCAGGTAGGGAAAGGAAAAATAGTCTGTCTTTTGCCTTCTTAAAAGAGGGGGGTCAAGCAAGTCGGAAGGTGAAGACAGAAGAGCAAGACTTAGGTGTATTCACCTAAGTTACATTTATATATGAGGAAGGGCAGAGATGGTGGGATAGGAGGGAATCGGCAGGTTATTGCTAAGGGTAGCTTTTTTTTTCCTGTAATAAGCAATTTTTTCATCCTTTTTTTTATCTTTCATTTGTGTGACTAAGCAAAGTAAAGCCTGACCTTGTGCTGTTATTGTATAAAGAAACGTCTTTCCTTTTCTTCCACTATTCTGTTATTTTATAAGCTATCCTGCAAGATAGAGCCTGTCAGTATTCAGATCAGTCTGAATCTGTTCTAGGAGCAATGATTGTGAACATGCCAGCAAAAACCAATAGAGCCTTTTGTTTATATATAAGCTGTACTGACTTATTTTTTTACGTGTTGTGACAAAACCTGAAGCTTTAAACAAAAGTGAAGCAGTATACTTGTTTCTCATGGCACTGATACTAAATTGCATTATGAAAGGATAAATCTTTAAATAAACAACATTTAGTTCCCGTAAAAACTGGTGTGCTATCCCCATGAATAGCTGCATACTCACAACAGTGCAAATGTCTTGATAAACGCATTATTTCTAAGTGCCAAAATGACAACAGGAAGAAATCTGTTATGGTTTATGCCAACAAGGAAAATTAAAGCATCAGTTTACTGTAAATGACTGCAATTTCCTTCTGTCTGAAGGAAAAATATACTAACTCTTGTCATTTTGCTCTGTTTCAGAAACTTATTGGGGAAGTGTTTAACATTGTGAGCCAACAATCTACTGCTCGACCAGGATGCATTATTGAACTCGATGCAATAACTAACAAAGTAAATAAATGGTTAACTCTTCACGGGTATCACATAAAGATGTTTAATAGCTTTGTCTGTTAATGAACCTAATCTCTTGGAAAGAGGTAAAAGAGATGACATTTCCCTATGGTGATGACTGCCTTGAATTTTTGTGAATGTTAAGATACCTTGAACGTTTTGGTCAGACAACTTTTTCCTAGCTGCTAGGAGCTCAAAGCCCATTGTTAGAGTGTAAACAATATTTTCTAAGCGTAAATCTTGATGAAAAGAAAACTTAACTAAAGACTAGTTTACAAACCATCATAATTTAAAGGAAAAAAAAACAAGCAAACAAACAAACCCCAAAACAATCCCCCCCAAACCCAAGCAAACAAAAAAGATTAACAACATTTAAACAAAACCTAAACCTAAAAACTAGATGTAACTATTCCAAATTATAGGAATCATAGCCCTGTATGACTTCAGGTTTTTTTGTCTGTCTTGTAAGACAAATTTTTATCTGTTAACTAATACAACTATACATTTCAAACAATGAGAAGGTAGTATTATTACACATTGTTCTCACAGTTATTTTGATTATACATGTTCCAGTGCTGTTTTCTGTTAAGAAGCAGCCTGTGAAAACTGTGTTTTACCATTTCTTAATTAGACATCTGGATGTTTTTGATATACATGAAGTATTTCTCTATTTGTCAATAAATTTCCATGTTTTTTAAGTATTAATCACATAGGCTCTTCAATTTGAAGTTCAGATTTACAAAATATTTTTCTAGTTTTTATAGATGATTACAGGGAATACTCTCTTTCCATATTTCTCTGGAAAAAGGGGGTGTTTTGCAACATGAAAACTTTGCCATTGCTGTCTTTGAGGGACATATTTTTCCTTGCCTGCAGGAAAGGATTTCACTGCCAGCAGCCTTCTTTGTAGAGAAGTGGAGGTACTGCAAAGAGATCTGTTGCTGTCAGGAAGGACAGCTGTTGAGATATCAAAGAGAAGGAAAATTTGCAATTCATTCCCTTAGATTTCCCAAGCAATTCACTGCAGACATGACTTCCTACCGAGGAGGGATAAAAGTCTAAGAGTCTTTGCCACTGTTGTTTATTCAACACCCAATCAGATACTAATTCATCTGTCAATAACTGCAGCAAAAATGTCTAGCATGGTAGATCTCGGTGAAATTATTTGAATGAATATACAAACAATACATTCTAGAATATGCTGCTCTGAGAGGGAAGTGTTTAGTTTTTCTGATGCATTAAATTAATTTTCAACCTTGTAAAAGGAAGTGGTCCTCATCCATAGCTAGATTGCACAGAAGAAATAATTGCATTAGTACAAAATGTTGTTCTACTGTTCTGGAAGCATAACTATTGCTTAATGTTTCAGTGTGGCTCAAACACACAACTGCTTCATGTCTTTCAAGAAGACTTCATTTTGGGATACAAACCACATAAGGAAGATGTGGAAGGGAAGGAAACTGAGATATTTTTCCAGCCATCACAAGGTATAGCATAAAAATAACTACTATGGATGAAGTAGGTACCAAAAATGTTCTTAAAGAATACTGAAATCTAGCTGGCGTATGCTAGTTTCCTTTTTAATGAGAATCTGTAGAATTCAGTAAAACAGCTGTTTCATGTTGCTCATATGAATTGTTTTTTACATGGTAATGGTATTAAACAAAGGCATTCTAATTTGCTTAGAGTGAAACATTTTAACTTATATGACAAAGTCCATTTTTCAAAATGCTGTATGTTATATATAAAAATGTGTACAAAATAGAACAGAAGCATATTTTCTGCATCAATATGTAGTTCCAGGTGATAAGGTGAGTATATCTCACTTCCATGTGAATACAACAGAAAGTAACTGGGGAATTTGGTAGTAGATGTAAAACTTTAAAAGAAAAAGGAAGAAAGCAGGCAGGTGGAAAAGAGTCTTTACAGTCTAGCAGAATAGTTCAAACTGACTGGGAAGGCAGATATATCTAAAAAATCAGATTTTCCACTGAACTCAGGTTGTCTGTAAGTTAGTCTGTCTATTTTCATAATTCTTCTGTAGTCATGAGCAAACAAAATGTCGATTAAGTGTTATTAATGGTACTGTTTTAATATTTTGTTTTATAATCAAGCAATTTCTTTCAAAGAGGAAAACATGTTTTTTTAGTATCAATAATTTTTAGTACTGAAAATTATTTATGTTGAACACAAACTTCATGGTAGTGATAAAATGTTTAAATCGCAGGGTATCGTCCACCACCTTTCTCAGAAAAGTTCTACCTAGTAGTAATTGAAAAAGGTAGTAATGGCTGCTCTGTTCTTCAGATGTGGCATCTTCATCTCAAATCTGTGCAAGCCTGTTTAGGTGAGTGACTGACTCTAACTTTCTTAGAAACAGACATTTCTTTTATATTACTTAAAATAAAACTTAAAGCTTGGTGGTTTATTTTAAAATAAATTGTGTCACCTTTGTCAAGCAGAAGCCTCAAAAGTCAGGAATCTTCAGAATAATTTATCTGTGCAATAGAAGCAGTAAGATTCCTTACAAGCATTGGTTGCATTCTATACCAATAGCAATATAAAAATTTGTTGATAGGGCGAGTAATGTATTTAAGCACTGGATTCTTTATTTTAACCTACCAGTATTTCAGAATGTTATGGGTATCTTAAAACGAATAGTTAAGGCATGCAATAAAACTACCACAGCCTGCACATGTCATATTATTTTCTGTATAACTTAAGCACTGCTAAGAAAAATAAATCTGATTATAGGATATTCATGCCTTGTTCTTACTTATAAACAATTTTTATAATACTATTGGCAATTTTTTTTATATAGCAAAACCAACTGAGGCTGCTTCATCAGAGAATAAGCTTAGTGTACCTGAGCAAAAGACTGTGGATTCTTCTCCAGATATATCACCTGGCATAAGTCCCATTCCACGATCTTCATCAATTGCTAATCTTCAGACTGCTAGTAAACTTATTCTGAGCTCCAGACTTGTGTATAGCCAACCTCTGGATCTTCCTGTTGGTGTAGAAGTAATACGAGCAACTCCTTCAGCAGGTAAATTTAACGGGTTTTTTTCTGTCCAGTTGGTCCACTAATTTTCCTCCTAGTTTATAGGATTGTATCTCCTCAGCCTAATGCATTCTTATTTACTGATACAGGGAACATGGGACTAAAAAGGCTCTCTCAAATCATTGTGCCCATGTCACATTACCCTTTCATAAACATACCAAGTTGCTACAGGAAAGCTGTTCCTGAAACTCACTGCTCTAATAGTTGGAAACTTAATTTCTAGTCTTAATTTATTAATGAATTTATGCCTGCTTGTTCATCTTCCAGCATTAATGTGTTGGGTATATAGTGCTTTTTTTTTTTTTTACCTAATGCACTTACACCTTCTGTTTGTCTGTCTCCTGTCGTTTTTTGGTTGTTTTTTTTTTTTTCTTCCCCCTCTTAGGTTTCATTTTGGTACACTATATGAACCTAATCTTAACTTCTTTAACCTCATGTGATTAAGACTTTGTATTCCTCTTGTTATTCTAACAAGCCTTCTCTGAATTAATTCAGTTCCAGCTTATCTTCTTTGAATAGTGACCAGAAATGCGGATGATTAGTAATGTTCAAGCTGCAAGACTGTTACCAGTCTTAATATATTTGCCCTCTCCCAACTCCAAATTAGAAAAATAGTACCAGGTTGTAAAGGTCTCTATCAGTAGTTAAACACTGTTGTATCTGCCTTATTCACCTAGGCATCCTACTTTATATTACTAAAACTAAATATGTTTGTTCTAACTTCAGGTCACCTGAGTTCTTCATCAATTTATCCAGTCTGCCTTGCACCTTATTTGATAGTAACATCATGTTCAGACAACAGAGTACGGTTCTGGAGATGTACTGTAGAGACAGACCTAAACAGCAAAAATGAAGAAAGGGAAACGTATCATTGGAGAAAATGGCCTTTAATGAATGATGAAGGAGAAGACAACAGCAGTACAGTGAGCATAGTAGGAAGGCCAGTTGCCGTTAGCTGTTCTTACACAGGGCGTCTTGCAGTAGCATACAAACAACCCATACAGCATAATGGTTTTGTTTCCAAAGAATTTTCCATGCATGTTTGTATACTTGAATGTGAATCTACAGGAGGATCAGAATGGGTCTTGGAACAGACAATTCATCTGGATGATTTAGTTAAGGTTGGAAGTGTACTTGATTCAAGGGTCAGTGTAGATAGTAATTTATTTGTTTACAGTAAATCAGATGCTTGTTTGAATAAAGACAAATACCTGGTGCCCAGTATCAAGCATTTAGTGCATTTGGACTGGGTATCAAAAGAAGATGGTTCACATATATTGACAGTAGGAGTTGGTGCCAACATCTTCATGTACGGAAGACTTTCTGGAATTGTAACAGATCAAACTAGCAGCAAAGAGGGGGTAGCTGTCATTACTTTACCACTAGGTGGTAGCATAAAACAAGGTATAAAGTCAAAGTGGGTGTTGCTTAGATCGATTGATTTGGTATCATCTGTAGATGGCACTCCTTCACTGCCTGTTTCTCTCTCCTGGGTGAGAGATGGTATACTGGTAGTGGGAATGGACTGTGAAATGCATGTTTATGCCCAGTGGAAACACGCTGTCAAGTTTGGTGATGGAGAAAGTGATGTTTTTACTACTGAAGACTCAACAACGCAAGATTCACTCAAAACAAGCTTGATAGCAAAGAAGACCAGTGTAATTGATGGGGCAGGTATTGTGGATGATGTTTTTGGCACTCCAACTGTAATTCAGGATGGTGGCCTTTTTGAAGCTGCTCATGTTCTTTCGCCTACTCTACCCCAGTATCATCCGACCCAGTTATTAGAACTTATGGATCTGGGTAAAGTTCGCCGAGCCAAAGCCATTCTATCACACTTAGTTAAATGTATTGCAGGAGAAGTTGCAATAGTTAAAGATGCAGAAGTTGGAGAAGGAACTGGTCCTAAACGCCATCTTTCTCGCACCATTAGTGTAAGTGGTAGTACTGCAAAGGATACCATCACAGCTGGAAAAGATGGTACTCGAGACTACACAGAGATAGACTCAATTCCCCCACTGCCACTGTATGCACTGCTTGCTGCAGATCAAGATGCCACTTACGTTTCTGAAGAAACTTCTAAAATACCTCAGGGCTCTGAAGATCATGCTAAGAGAAAAACAGAGGATCAGTACTCGGATCTATTCCAGATTCAGCCTGTTACAACTGAAGACTTTATCGATTTTGAGCCTGAAAAGAGGGAGAGTAAATCCAAAGTTATTAATCTGTCACAGTATGGTCCAACTTACTTTGGCCGAGAACACGCTAGTGTCCTTTCAAGCCACCTGATGCACTCAAGTCTGCCAGGCCTCACTCGACTGGAGCAGATGTTCCTTGTAGCTTTGGCAGACACTGTGGCCACAACAAGCACTGAACTAGATGAGAACAGAGATAAGAATTACTCAGGTTAGTAGCTCACATATTATTGAATTAACATTCTTGTTCTTCTCAGCAAAGGTAAACTTAGTCCTTGGGTATTTTGGGATAACAAAGCTGAAAGCTGGCATCAGTTATTCAGATTAGATACAGTAAGAAAGAAAAACACCTAAATATAAATCTCTACTTGTACTTCATACATAATGAATAACTTGTAGTTCAGGTTCTCGGCAAGTTTAGAAATGTACACTGCATATGGTAAGTTGTATATATGCCTCTTGTAGGCACCTGCATGTTCAAAAGTCAGTATTTCATATTTCACAGGAAGAGATACCTTGGATGAATGTGGCTTACGGTATTTGTTGGCTATGCGCTTGCACACCTGCCTTCTGACATCACTCCCACCTCTGTATCGAGTTCAGCTGCTTCACCAAGGTAATTCTTAGAGCGAAGTATTGGTTTCATTTGATCAACTTGAGTTGACAGAATGTGGTTATGTTTGATTTATAATATTATGATATTTTTATTATCTGCATATTCATTTTAGATCATATCTATTCCATTAAAAGCAAAGGCTTAGTCTAGGCTTCCCTACACGCACTGTGAATAGCAAAAAACATATAGCTCTAGAACAGAAGAAATATTCTGCCCCATTCAGTTTGAGGCGTGAATAAGTTTCCCAACCAGATAACATATAGATTGTATATATATTGATATATCTTGTTGTTTTTACTGGAGGAATGAAGATACTGCTTTACATAAGCATGGCTTTATCTTACTTTAAAGATTATTTTATTATTTTCATCACAGCAGTTTTTTTTTCCCTTGCTCAATCTGAGTAAATGCTGTTGTGAAATACAGGAAAGAAAAGCAGTTACCACCTAAATAGCAGACAGAAAGGTTTCTGGCCCAGAATGGGTCTGCTTCTGTGATAACAGAGTGTTTTTCCTTCAGTTTTTCACCATATAACTTTAGTACGTATATGAATGGGGTACTGGAAAATGATGGAAGAAGCACTGGGGAGAGGGCATCCCTAGTGAACAAAAAGTTATTTCAGCTGTTCCTTTAGCAGTTCTACTTCATGTAGAGGGTAAGCGTCTCTCTCAGATTTACCTAACTCTTGGGTTGGAGATCCCACTTTTCATCTCTGATGTATTCCATTTGCTTATTAACAAGTCGTCTGAATTTTATTATCTTATGTTATTGTTTAGGTCTATCTACTTGCCATTTTGCATGGGCTTTTCATTCTGAGGCTGAGGAGGAGTTGATCAATATGATTCCCGCAATCCAGAAGGGAGACCCACAGTGGTCTGAATTAAGAGCTATGGGTATCGGCTGGTGGGTCAGGAATATCAACACACTCCGAAGGTGCATTGAGAAGGTACTTTTTATGGCTTACAGATTGTAGTTACATGCTTTTAGGTATGCATTAATAGATAGCACAGTGACTTGTATGTAGCAGATTCTTTTGTACTCCAGCACATCCAGGAGACTGCATAACTAGTTTTTTCTGTGCCAACTGATGTTGGCAGTCCTGGCTTACAAATTTTTATATTCAGTAGTAAAATATAATGCAATTGATGTAGGGAAAAGCCACTTCTGAAGCACCTAACTTCTCCCCCTCCCATATTTTACAGTATGTTAAAGGTCATGTTAAGTACTCTATTTTAAGAAGAGATATATGAGACATTATGTATCTGTAGATTAAACAGGGAATTATGCTTTGAGTTCAGCAGTGGGTTTTATTTAAGAAATAAATATATCTAGAAATATTAGTCAATAAAAACTATATAAAGGGTGGGGTTTTTGCAAATTTTCTATTTTTCATAATGGAGTACTATAGAACATAAAATATCTGAACTGCAAATAAATACAGGTTTTACTCTTCTGAAGAGTCGCAAAATTACGGTTTTATAGAAATATGCATCTATATTATATAAAACCAAAATAACACCAAATCTCATTTGTATGCAGAGTTCTCTTATGGGAGGTCTAATAATGGATACAATGCAATATATTTTTGAGATAATTTCTAAAACTGTTTCCCATAGCTACAAATGAGATTTAAATTCTTGCTTTAAGAATTTCAGCTTTCTTATAACTTGAAGTTTGATGGATTTGAATAATTACTAGCTTTTGCTTTGAATTACAACAAATAACATAATCTCTGAAATGCCTGGAACAGAAGTACGTACTATTTTACTAAATTTCCAAGTCATCTGCTGTAAAAATACATTTTAAAAAGTTACAGGATACTCAAAGAATCCAGGAGCAAAACTTAATTATCCTAGTACTCCAAATCAAATGCAATTACATCTGGGTCCTATACAAAAAGGAAACGCTGTTCATTAAAGAAATACTTGTATTGGCTTAGGTATATGTAAATAATAGGTTGCAAGAGGAATTTCACCTAATAGTATGAGAGTTACTGTAACGCTTTTAAAAAAAAAAAGACTTTTAGTTGCACGTTTGTAATGTCCCCCTGTGGTTGAGAGGGGTTAATGTCTGCAGTAGTGCTGTTTTTCTGACTCTTAAGAACATTTACAATTTAATCAGAGCTGTCACATATGAATAAAACATTCTGACAGAAATTACTGTTGCTTTGTAGTAATAAGATGGTCACCTAGACCATCCTCCCTGACAGAGAACATATGTTATTTAGCTAAATGCAGCCTTTGTATTTTCAGTAATAATAGTAGGTTTTGTTTACTACAGGTTGCAAAGGCGTCATTCCAGAGGAACAATGATGCCTTAGATGCTGCACTTTTTTACCTTGCTATGAAGAAAAAGGCAGTGGTGTGGGGTCTGTTTAGGTGAGTTCTGCTAACTGTAAGTTTGATTAAATCTTTATTGAACCAGGAGTGCAAAGCAGAACTCATTCAAGATTAGAGTTGAAAGTAAAGTGATGTTGTTCAAGTGACTGTATGCTAAGTTCATATAATTAAGTTATGTAGGCTGCATTTCTTTATGCAGGTCCCAGCGTGATGAAAAGATGACTGCCTTTTTCAGCCACAACTTCAGTGAAGATAGATGGCGCAAAGCTGCTTTAAAAAATGCTTTTGCTTTGTTGGGAAAACAACGCTTTGAACAATCAGCTGCATTTTTCTTGCTAGCAGGTTCACTGAAGGATGCTATAGAGGTACTCACTTTTGAGAAATTGTTTCTTGTTTGACCTATGTAACTGCACCCTTACAAGCTGTTCTCTACTCACATTTTCACAAATTCTGGCAGCACAAATGGTATATCCACACATGACCCCCTTGTGCCCTGCAGACATACCATTTACCTCCACACTACTGTGAAAAACAGCTTGGAAGCTGATCAGAAGGCCAGAATAATTGTTCAGATACGTCAGTCCTCAGTAGAAGCACTCTGGGGGAGTACCAGTCATGACCCTCCTGGCATAACTTTCTGTTTGATCAGCACAGTTAAGTTGTAGCACTTTATTCAGCCTCTAGCTATTCTGCATGACCTACTGTTACAACATTAAGTGAAAAAAGAAGTCAGAGTTCTCTTCTAAAGCAGCCCTAGGATCCCCTTTTAGTGGAGCTGTGATGTTGCCTGCCACAAGGGAGGTGAGGGCTTTAGGCAGGTTCATAACCTAAGCAGTACCTCCCAGGAGACAATGGGAATTAGAGAACATCTAGTTATCCTGCCTATTTATATGTTTGTCTTTACCTGAGAACGTAAAGAATTTTTCCCAGAGATGTAATTCTGCAGATGAGACAGTGTGAAGTATATCTTGTCAGTTGTGTATTAAAATTAAAGTTCGAAGTTATGGGTAGAATAAAAATAAACATCTTTATCTTCTGGTATATTAATTTTTGACATGCTGATGTACTGCTACGCATATCATAATTCTTGAAACAGAAGAAAGAACACCTCTTTCCAAACACAGAAGAAAATATGTTAATTAGATATATATCACCACATTTTTGACCCAAAGATGAATATATACTTTAAAGAACAGATATGATGAGAAAAAAAATCTGTTCTGTAAACATATATTGCTGTTCACTTCGTTGTTATTTTAAAGAACTAGCTTTGCCTCATAAACCAACATTTTCCTGACTTCTTATCGTAGGTGTGCCTTGAGAAAATGGAAGACATCCAGTTGGCTATGGTTATTGCTCGTTTATATGAATCAGAGTTTGAAACCTCTGTCACATACACCTCCATTCTTTATGAAAAGATTTTGGGTTGCCGTAAGGATGGAGCTGAGTTCAGCTGTACTAAATTGCATTCTGATCCATTTCTGAGAAGCATTGCATACTGGATAATGAAAGATTACACTAGAGCACTGGACACTTTATTGGAACAAACACCTAAAGATGATGATGAAAACCCAGGTAAGGGAGAAACATTAGAAGGAGAAATACTTTATGTGTATGCATGCAGTCCCTTCTCCTGAGATGCTATTATGCTGAAATCATTAACTGGCTTATATACTAGCCTGCTCAATTTCCGCTTTTAAAAAATAAAAATAAATCTTTTTCCAATTTCTTCCAAGGACTTGTCTCCACCACCCCCCCCAATACCAAGCTTGGTTCTGCTGTCAGATAAGCTCAGGAGGGCCTTCTTTGTTTGGTACTTCCCTACACTACCTCTCTACTACTGCATAGAGAGCCTGGCTAGTCTTTATTCCTATGGACTTAAATTCTCATTCTCACTTCTAGGAATTAGCAGTGTTCTAGCAGGATTTCCTATCCTGTCTCTTCTGAGATTAATGTTAAGTGACACCGTGGCTACGTAGGTTTCTGTGGCATATTCGCTCCCTTGGGGAAATCTCTACCTGGCTTATCATTTTGGCTTTTTTTTAGACTCAGCTGAGTGGAATATAACAGTGAGGCAAATGAGGGAACTTAGTATCTTTCTATATATCCAGCTCGTATCTTTAATCTTTTTGTGGGGAATAAGTAATTCTTTCATTTTGTTTTGGGAGCTAGAGCCAAAACTGTCTTTGTTTTTGTGTTTTGACAAATCTCTGTAATGCAAGAAATACTGCAAAAAAGAATAATACCATTTTAAAGCCATTTTCAATAGATGTCATATCTGTTTAATTCTTTAGTTATCGTCAAGTCTTGCAATCCTGTGGTATTCAGTTTTTACAATTATCTTCGGACCCACCCTTTGCTCATCCGAAGATACTTCAGTTCACCAGAAGGGACTTTGGCCACCTTAGGTCTAAAAACTGAGAAAAGCTTTGTTGATAAAATTAATCTTATAGAAAGAAAGTTATTCTTCACTACTGCAAATGCTCATTTTAAAGTGGGTTGCCCTGTACTAGCTCTTGAAGTCCTTTCCAAAATTCCAAAAGTAAGAAAAAAGTCTACTGTAGCTGCAGACAAAGATTCATCTAGTCCTCCAGTACAGGCTGGTGTTTCAGATTCCAAAACCCTAAGGGATGGTGCTGGAAGTGGTGATATAGACTGGTCAAAGCCAATTTCAGCTACCTTTGCTTTGGAGAGTACTGTTGAATCTTCAGCACAATTTGACTGGAGTCAACCAGCAGTAAAATTTGATGATGAGCCCCTTACTCTTGATTGGGGTGAAGACAAAAATGGGTCAGACGAAGAGGACAAGGATGTTGGCATAATGATGAAAACCTCAAAATCTGATTCTAAGAATGGAGAAGATGATGAGACAACATCGGACACCAACATCCCACAAACACCACGTGGGGAAATTTCTGATGCAGGAGACACTGAGGTTGATGTTATTGCTGAACAACTGAAGTTCAGAGCCTGTTTGAAAATCCTTATGACTGAACTGAGGACTTTGGCTACAGGTTATGAAGTAGATGGAGGAAAACTCAGATTTCAGCTGTACAACTGGCTTGAAAAAGAGATTGCTGCTATGCATGAAATATGCAACCATGATGCAGGAGGCAAAGACTATTGTAAAACTTATACCAAAGTAAATGGGGATCTACTTGACCATGACGATATTATGGATAAGCCAGACATTGGTTCATATGAACGGCACCAGATAGAAAGACGTAGGTTACAAGCAAAACGAGAACACGCTGAAAGACGAAAGTGGTGGCTGCAGAAGAACCAAGCTCTTCTAAGAGTTTTTCTAAGTTACTGTAGTCTTCATGGGGCACAAGGTGGTGGTTTAGCATCTGTAAGAATGGAGCTCAAGTTCTTGCTGCAAGAGTCACAGCAGGTAAAACAAATTCAACTGATTTCTATTCACAAGTGTGAACAGTTCTGGACTGTCAGTTTTGTCAAATGCTTAAGTTTGTGCCCAGATAGATGCTTCTTATGTTCTGCAAGTCTAATGGTCAAGATCATTTTAATGCTCTTGGAGAAAGAACCTGGTATTTACAGGTACTGCTTTTCTACTTCTTGATTATTTGGTTCTTAAGATTCTGTTATATGACATTGAGAATTAGGCTACCAATAACTATGTTGCTGTTTATATTATAGCTGCAGCATTATATGTGTGTTGTAATGAAATTATAATTTTGACCATGGTATTCTGGATAGCTATATATTAAATGAAATTCACAGTTGCTGAAATATGATAAAATAATCATTCCCTATGGGAATGGGATCTTAGCTGCAAGGCTCAATAAATAATACCAAGTCAGACAGGGTAGTGCTCCCTTTTACTATATTATGGCATTTTCTACATTTATTTCATACAAAAAGAGATGTTTTCCAGCAAATGTTAATGACTAACATGAGCTGCAGCAGATAATCTGATACTAGGCAAGTCATTTAACTTGCTCGAGTCCTAGATTTCTCACATTTCAAATAGGAGCAGTAGACAGCTGTTTTGGTGGTACTAGGCTCAGCACACACTTTTAAGAGTAAATAATTCTGTTCATTTGCACTTGAGGAACTCAGGTTAGTGCAAATTTGACTTTTGTTATTAAATTTGGACAAATGAGTATTATGTCAACTTATGCTACTGCAAGTGTGTTTTTAGTTAGTGTTTCTCATAGACAATCCAAATACTTCCTAATGAACTACATAAAAATACTCTTCCTGCACTAAATCAAAAAGTTCCAGCAAACTTGGCTGTCAGGTCTGATCCATGTTATTGTAGTAAATAAGAACTTGCTTTTGACACCATTCACTGTAAAATCTTGTCTCTACTGAGTAGAAAGCAGTGGAAGAGGACAAATAACCCTGGAAAAACATTTAAGATGTAAAATTATAATTTTCTTAAACTTTCTTCCTCAAAGCAATGATTTTAAATACAGTCTTTTCTTTTTAAACAGGAAACTACTGTAAAACAACTTCAGTCTCCACTTCCATTACCCACAACACTACCGTTGCTTTCTGCAAGCATAGCATCCACAAAAACCGTGATAGCTAATCCTGTGCTATATTTAAACAACCACATACATGATATTCTTTACACTATTGTGCAGATGAAATCACCACCGCATCCTAACGTTGAAGATGTCAAGGTAATGAAAAGTTTCAGGAAATGCTAAATGATTTTTTTTATAAAATGGGGAGCAAGCATGTGAAAAATAAAATGTGGTGTTTGAGTTAACTTTTCAACACTTACCTTTTCACAATACTCACCTTCTCCCTTAAGTCTGGCAAGCTGAAAATGCTAGTTAACAACTTGCTTTCTGCCATCTTTTTGAATCTGGTTAGTTCCCTTTCATCTAAATCCTGGTCATTCTCAGGAAATTATTCCAAATGTGCATGTTCAATAAAGCACTGAATTCTTGGCTCTTGAAACAACATGATCATGTAAGTTAACTAATTATTATCGTTCTGGTGAAATCCTGTAGGGAGGTTAATGAAAGTAGAGATGGAAGACTAAGTTACATTATAACCTTCTATTAATATAGATACTATAAACCTTACTCTAGCATGAATTTCCCCAAGTGTATGGATTTTAAGGAATTGTGGTGCATTACTTTACCTGACGCCATACTTGAGGGTGAATAAGTTCTGTTCAGATTCAGTAAACTGGGGGGGGGGGGGGGGGAAAAT
>VFFE01007010.1:1202876-1244482 GCA_008921705.1 Burhinus oedicnemus
TAGCCTGAGACTATGACACAGTTAATTAGTAAGAAGCTAAATCATTATTTTATACGTTTAGATCAGTATTCATATTCATTAAATTAGTTTGAATTTCTATTGACTAAATGAAAGTAGGGAAAAATTAGGAAACAAGATGGGTTATCCCACTGCAAAGCAGTTAGGTTTCTAAAACTAACCCAAGCTCATTTAAATCTCATTTTCTGTCTTATATCAGTTGACTCCTTTTACATCCTGCATTATGCTACAGCAAGCATCTTTCTTACTCTAAACACTCATACTTCATATGCATTTTCTTTTAAAAGAGAATTCAGAAAGAAAAGCTGCCACTTTCTAACTGCAAAACAACTATTTAGATAATTCATAGTGTTAATCTAAGGTCTAGCATTTGATTAAATGGAAAGATGGTAGGAAAAGATGGAAATAAACACAGGGCGGGTTTAAAAAAGTTTACATTTTTAACAATTTGACAGTACCATCTTCTTGACACGGGATTTCATCGGACTTTCCAAGAAATCCTTGCATTTCTTCTATTAAAGAACTGGAGTGTTTCTGTTGCATTGTGAGGCAATAAATGGAGTATTATTCTTGTTACTCCTGGAGACTTCTGAAAATTTATAAGCACATAACTGAGGTAAAAAAGAGATTATAGATAAACCAATCGTACAATGATGTTACTATTTCCTGCACTTGGTTTAAAACCGGGACATTCCTGCATAACACATTTCCAATGCTGTTTAGAAAGAATTGTAGTTTACTCACCTTTATATAAACCTATGCATAGCTTAATTGGCTCTTTTTTTTTTTAGGTGTACACACTTCATTCTTTAGCAGCTTCACTTTCTGCATCCATTTATCAAGCACTATGTGACAGCCACAGCTACAGGTAAAAACAGAAGTTTTCTTACAGTCTTACATTTGGGGTATACTTTGTGTATCCAAAATGGAAATTCTTCATGCACATATCTAAAAAAGGGCTTAAATATCTGTGTATGGGTATAGATACTTATACAGTTTACACGTTGCTAGCTTTGATATGCCAGATCAGTTTTACACAGATAAAATGACACCAATCATTCAGATTTTTCCAATAAATAATAGGAAAATCTTGTATCCCTCTCACTTGGGATGCTTCTGAAAAAGTATTTGAATGCTGTTTTCCACAGCACATTCAATGCTGAATAGGGGTGCAGGGGAAACATTTGAGCCTAACAGAAGCCAGGTTTCAGGCAGTTTATATTCCAAACTGGAACTGGAAGAGAATGCTGTAAAAACATTTAAAAAATTCTTCAGAACAAATACATTATTGAAAATGCACATAACATTAAAATTGATAATGCCATGTGGAAACACTTCAAGTTTTAATTAAAAATTTATTTTGTATACCATGAAATTATAAAATTCCTGACTTAGTCCTACAGAATTTTAAATTTAAATTTTCTGATTAAAATGAGAAGCATATATATATACACTATACTTTATGACAAAAATATTCTAAAATCCTTTCTCATCAGAAAAAATTAATTTGTATTTAGCAGTCAAACAGAAGCGAATCAGTTTACAGGGATGGTTTATCAAGGACTCCTTTTGAGTGATCGACGCAGACTGAGGACAGAAAGTATTGAAGAGCATGCAACTCCAAACTCATCTCCTGCTCAGTGGCCTGGTGAGACAAAAACAAGGTTACTTTTAGCACCACTGGACCAGCTTCACATTTCAAAATTATTTCACTGTCCTGTAATACAATGGATGAAAAAACGATGGATGATCAATGATGGATAAGTGTTCTTAAGTCTGATTTAGTTCTCAAATTAGTAACAGCCTTTAGCTTTCTCACCTATCAAAACAAATAAAAATAAACTTTCTATATGGTAAACATCTTGCTCGAAGAAGAGACCCTGATCTTTAGGAAGCTGATAATTTGTCATCCTAAAATGTTTTCCTCCAGTATGCCTCACCCCCTAGCAAAGCTATTTCTATTAGTTGTTTCTACAGTACTGTCTTACATCTATGCTTTACTTGGTATAGCTATCCAAACAACTACTCCCAGTGTACCAGCATAAATTTAGTATTTTGACGTCAACTGTGGAAAGAGTGCAGGAATTTCATAGGGAAGCTGAACTGCCCATAGTATTTGCAGAGAGGTACAACAGAGAAATCCCAGACCCAAGAAGGCTTTTTTAAATTTTGATCTCTGTGATTTTAAGAAAAATATTAATGGTATATTTCATCTGAATAAAAGTATCATGTGGCTAATAGTATATGTTTAACATAAAATGTATAGGTGAAACATTTCCTTTTTTTTCCATTTGTACTCCTACTCATTTAATGTAGAACTTTTCCTCTTTTCTCTTTGCAGGTGTGAGTTCACTTATAAATCTCTTAAGTTCAGCTCAGGATGAAGATCAACCAAAGTTAAACATCCTACTTTGTGAAGCTGTTGTAGCCGTCTACCTGAGTCTCCTTATACACGCCCTTGCAACCAATTCATGTAATGAATTATTTCGACTAGCAGCCCATCCTTTGAACAGTCGAATGTGGGCTGCTGTTTTTGGTGGAGGAGTGAAACTTCTTGTAAAACCTCGAAGGCAGTCAGAAAATATTCCAGGTACTTTGTTCTCTACAGGTCATACTAATGATTTGGATTTTACACCTTTTAGTAACCCAGCAGGAGAGATTTCCTTCCTTTTAAAGACAAAAACCAAGCAAGCAGAATTTAAGTATCTACTGGAAGAAAACTTTTATATTAATTAAAAAGTAGAAAAAATTTTAATCTTGCAGTTGTCATTTATAATGGCACCCAGCTCATTTTTAATTTGTCATAAAAAGTGTACACCAAATATATTGCTAATATTGCTATTAGATGCTAATATTGCTATTAGAGAGATGAACGTTATTGTTTAATGACTGCAGTTAACTTGGAAACAGTATTTCTGAAACTGACTTTTATTGCAAGATTTTATTTCACCTTGCACAATACCACAGAGAACAAGTATCAACTTCATCTGTCAGAAAAATAGTTGATACATATATAAGCTCCAACTAAAACCAGGAATTTTGCAAAGACAGATGAGCATATCTTAGTATGCTGCATAAGGAAAAGCAAAAGTGGAGATTGAATTCAGGCTCTGGAGACAAAGGCAAATACAACCATTTGTCATAGACTTCACACTGCAACAGTACTGCAAATCATGTCACATAAACTTTCAAAACAACGATAGGCTTGAAACTTATGCAAAAATTAGATGTTCCGTACCTGAAATATAAACCAAAACAGTAATAAGGCAATACACCATTATAAATATGCACAACAGATATTTGTCATTCATGGAATAACTTAAACTCATTTAGGGCAGTTATTTTCACAAGATGTTAATGTGAATAACTTACATAAAGTCATGTCTTCATTTGAGATGTATTCTGTTTTCCTTTAACCTGCAAGCTGCTACAGCTTCTGATGTTTCAGAGGATGGTAATGAAGGTTTGTAAAAACTTGCAGTGTAGATGAATGTTAGTAGTGGCTTTTTTAAAAAAAAAAAAAGTTTTAAAATATCTAGCTCCTTTGCAATAAAGTAAGTGTAATTTTCAATGTTGCCTGGCCAATAACACTTCGAAAAACACATTCCACGTTAACATTTTGATAACTATTAAGACATTTTAAATCATAACACTTTAGAATAGACTTCAGTTGTCAAAAAGCCTGTCTTTCTATTCAAATTTTCTTTGCTCTCTTAAGAATTCCTTGGCTTATATTTTTAATAACTATGTCTACTTGTATAGCCTACAGTTTACTGAAAGTTTATGTGTTACTTTTATTTCTCAACCAAATTAATTTTTTTCTTGATAAATTTTTCAGCTAAATGCTTTTTACTTAAAACCTACATCTCCCGAGAACTTAATCCAGATAATAAAATGTATTTCTGTTTATATATCCAATATATAAACGCCACAGTTATTGAATTTATCATAAGTGAAATTTTTGTATGATTACACTTACTTTACTTAGGCTGGCCTTGATTTCTGAAATAGTAGCAAGTAGTACTAATAACAACGGGTTTAGTTGCTTCTATTATAAAATACAGTCATTTCTAAAGATGCCATATTAACATCAGCTTTTCAAATTACCTGAATTTAGCACCACCTCTTCCATCAGAAGAAATGGATAAACATCGCCGTCGGTTTAATATGAGAATGCTAGTGCCAGGAAGACCAGTAAAAGATAGCACTGTACCACCACCTGTACCTGCAGAAAGACCCTCTTACAAAGAAAAGTTTATCCCTCCAGAACTCAGCATGTGGGACTATTTTATGGCAAAGGTAATTTAAAATGGAAAATATAAGTTACAGTTCACAAAAGCATATTTCTTCTCTGTTAAGTTTTAAAGGACAAAAGTAATGTGAAAATTTTGAGTGCTCTTCATAGTAAGCTGCAGAATATTATCCTTGTAATAAAAGATGAAGAGCCTACAAGTCTATTACTTAACTTTCAAAACATGTCTCTTGCCAATAATAGAGATTAACACTTTTTCCCTTGCTACTTATGTTTTCAGGAAACTTATTTATAGGTTAAGTTGTTGTCATTTAAACTCTGTGACAGTGATAACTAAAGTAAGAGTTGAATTATTAAGAGATCAGAAAACTGCTTTTATAGCAGACTTCTATTTTGCGTTGCAGCCATTTCTTCCTTTATCAGACAGCGGTGTTATATATGATTCTGATGAAAGCATTCACAGTGATGAGGAAGAGGATGATGCTTTCCTCTCTGATGTACAGATCCAGGAACACAAAGATGCCAATTCTTACAGGTTAGCAGAAGTTGCCACTGTTTTAGAATAATTATATCGTGTGCTTACCTTTGCTTCCAAATTAAAGAAAATACAGGTCCTCTGAACCATCCAGTTTACGTCACGTAATTTTAGTACTGTGAATAGATTTATCTGTGGCAGTGGGATCAAAGAAGTGACAAATTCTCATCACAGTAACAGTTCTCCATTTACTTGCCTAAAAACAGGATTAGGAAGTCAAAACTGTGTGGTTTGCATTTTTTGGGGAAAGGAAAAAACAAATACAAAACCCCCATCTACTTTTTTAAGACACAAAGAACATGAGGCACCACGATGACAGTTCTAGAATGGTGTTTTAGTATACTGACTCAAGCATGATCTTTAGTTTTTGAATGAGGGGTAGATTAAATAGAACACTCAAAAGAGAAAATATTGCAAGATAAAATGAAATAAAGTGGATGACCTCAGCATCATAATAATGGAGAAAAATGATGGGTCTTTTATGTGTTCTTCAAGTCTCTCATTAGTTCTTACAGCTGTACTGTACAGGATTTGTATCTTTAATATCTGTGAGACTCTTAGTGTGAAAGCTTCTACCATGAATGCCAAACTCAAGTAATGTCTTGTCTGTATTCTTCGTGATTTCATGGAGAATTTCAGGGGATGTTTCATGGGGCTTGTACTTAATTCTCAGTCTTGCAGAGGCTCACACATGCACGCCGTTTCATCTGGGAGAAAAGTACAATCATCTGGGATTTGTAAAAGAGAAAATGGGATACTATCTATTACACCGAGGTGCCCTCAGAGGTGTCCTTATGTTGCACAGCTGATATATAAGTAGCTTTCTCTATTTGTCTGGTAAACCTCGGTGAACCACCCACGCTGTTTTTCTAATCTATGTATTTGGTAGAAGGAGAAAAATATTCTGCAGATAACTGTGTTAATGTTGTTTTAACACAACTAAACCTATTCTTTTTATACAGCTGGGCTCTTCTGCATCTGACAATGGTAAAATTAGTTCTGCACAATGTTAAGAACTTCTTTCCCATTGCTGGTCTGGAATTCACTGGTACGTTAAATTGTGCTTTACATTTTAGTTTTCTGTACAAGTGACTTTCTGTCAGATTTTGCTTTTTAATTTTCATTTTTAAATTTAAATAATTTAGTACATTATTTCTTTACAATTGCCAAGAAGTATGTTTCCTTTCAAGATTTTTTTTTTTTTTTTCCTCCTTCTTCTGTTTTATCCAGATCAAAGGATTATTCAGCTCTTCCAGCAAAAAGACTCTGGCATTTTCTTGTGAAGCAAGAACTTCTTCAGGAGACTTTCATAAGATATATATTCACAAAGAAAAGAAAGCAAAGTGAGGTAAACAAAGGATGTAACTTTTTTTTTTTAAAAAAAAGGAAAGCTCAATTATAACTGTTCCTCAGTCTCTTCAGTATTTCTTTTAATTTTTCTTCCCATCTTTTCGTTGGCATTTCAATTTCCTTTCTTTCATTTAGCAGTGTTGGATATTTTATTTTTTTTAAATCAACATGGCTGTCATGTTGTTTATTGAAATATCAACTGAACCAAATATTTTTAGACGAGACATATCTCACCTTACTTTTATGTATTTGAATACTATCCTAATAAAGAAACAGAACATTTGTGATAACGGTAATAAGTAAATAAATTTGAATATTCGGGGGTTTTTTTGTGTCATATTGAAAAAGAAATTTAAATGAGCTATTACTTTGTGTATATGTATATATGCATGAGTAATATATACATATAAAAGTAATATTATATAGTCATATATAATATGGGGCTTTATGAATTGTGCCAGTTACAACTGTAATTAGTTCTAACTGAAAATTTAAACCAACACATAAGTACCATGGGAAATAAGTATACTATTTTATATCTTTAAGAATTCCTGTAAGTACGGAGTTTGTGTGTGTATTACCCCTCCATTTACTTACTATATCATACATTTTGTGTTCATCTAGGAGGCATTACATTTTAAGTGAGTTTGTTTAGATTCCTGTCTTAGTTTCTGTGCCTTCTATAAAAAGTTAAAAATACATTTGTCATCATTTACTGACAGAGTGGCCTTTAAAAATCTAGTTTGGAATGTTTCATTCTTTTTTTATATTTGTTTGTGCATGTGTTTTGTGTTTGTGACTGTGTGATGTTATGTAGTCTGTAGAAGATCGTGTGGAGCAGGTCAAACAAAACTGCGTAGCAGAAGATCACAAAAACAAGGTAGTATCCCTTCTCCCAAACCTCTAGCACATTCTTAAAAGTTCTGTGGAACTGGCTTTTCTTTCTCTCATGTGACTAACAGAAGCTATATGTTCTGTGTAGTCTGTGTGGCAGGCTTTTAATCAGTGAATTAACTTTGGATGTCCTGATAATTGGGATGAGTGAACACCTTGTAAATAGCGTTGCACACACAACGTTGTGTTTCTTACACTCAAATATAACTTTTGGCTTCTAGAACACCAAAGAGTATGAGAAGTCTAAAGTTTAGCTTCCTAAACAATGCTGAGGCCACTGAACTTTTCTTGCATGAATTTTGTGTAGATTTTTGCAGTCTGAATGTACCACTACAAAATGGATTTTCATGCTAATTGAAATTTCTTATAAATGTTTTGTAGGTTGAAGCAGATCTTGGCTACCCTGGAGGAAAAGCAAAAATCATTCACAAAGAATCAGATATGATAATGGCATTTGCAGTTAATAAGGTAAGCTTCAAATACTATAATAAGTGTAATAAAAAGATCTTAATTATAGTTGGTACAAATTTTCTATTTGTGCTGCACAGGCAAATAGCAATGAAGTTGTTTTGGCGTCTACACATGACGTTCAAGAACTTGATATTTCAGCTCTACTGGCTGCTCAGTCATTTATATGGATTGGGGAAGAATATGACAGAGAGTCTAAAAGGTAAGATTGTTTCTTTGTGGTTATATTAAGAGTATTGGTTTGCTGTGAGGCTGCATATATAATACCTGTGTAAGTGCAAGTGGATCATACAAAAAAAGTTAATTACTCTTCTTCAGTAGGTTTCAGATTGCTTTACAAAGGAGTGAGGGAAAGTCTTTGTTTTACACATGGAGAAACCAAGTTTTTGAGGGGCTTGAGTATTTTGGGCATGTCTGCGCTGCACAGTGAAGTAAAACCCAAGGTACATAAGCTAATAAAGGAAGTGCTACCTTAGAAACACTGCGGTTGCATCATTGCAGCATTGAGGCTAGTTGTGGTAGCTGATGCTAGTTGTATAATGCAACGGCCTGAATTGCTGTCGTCTCCATTATCGTGCTGAGAACTGGGAACGCATCAGCTGCAGCCAGCACTCATCTGTACCTCGCTCCATTGCAGAGAACAGAAACACATATAGACACACGGGTCAGGAATATTCCAACAATATTCTTCTCAAGAGAGCTTATATTCTCAACATCTCCCTACCACAGTTAGGATTATCTGTTGAAGTTAAACACCAATAGCTTTGGAGCATGTGGAAAGTGCAATGTAAGTGCAGGAATTATCCATTTATAGCTTCACTGTAATCACTTCCTGTACCCACTGCCATTACACTCTCAACAATCAGATAAGCAAACAGAATTGGTAGCAAAGAAACATTTGTTTAAAGCAGAACACTGCTGTTCTTTTACAGTTCTGATGATATTGACTTTCGTGGTTCTACCACAACACTAACTCAATCAACTGCACCATCTTTTGGAGTGAATCAGATACAACCATCTCCATCTATGCCATGGCTAGGCAGTGGTCAAACTAGCACTGGAGCTGGTGTGGTAAGTACTTTTGTTGCGTGCAGCTCAGGACACTGTTACTATTTTTAGTGTACTATTTAGTAGAGAGACCTAGCATGCACTAGTCATCATACTGTTAATTTAATGTTAACATGAAAGGCCTAGACCTGGCCAAAAAGAAGGTCAAACTAAGCATTTTGTTGTATATTATGGCACAGAATTATTGTGACATAGAAAATAATGGGGCGGTCAGGTTTTTCTTTCTTATGGGAACTTTGAGGTAGGACCTGGAGTTTCTGGGGACAATACAAAACAAACAAAGCCAACCAAAACCAGAACAATCCCAAACTTTAAATTCTTACATTGGGACTAATATCAAAAGCATACACATCAGCATGTGCTTAAGTTCTTTGTATAATAGAAGATAATATTAATACTGTTCGAGCTTTCATGTCTATAAAAGCTGTCATAAACAGGCTTTAATTACCACACTGCAACTAAACATAATTAGATGTAAATAATGTTAGCTTAACAGGCTTTTTTTAACTGGGGGACACTTACTAGTAGCATAAACAATATTGAAGGGTATGTTTGTGTCTTTTTTTCAAAATTATTTTCTTTTTTTATATATACATGAAGCTTATTAAAAGAAATCTGAATAACGTCAAGAGAATGGCTTCACATCCAGTCCATCAGTATTGTAAGTGAATCAAACTTACTAGTACGGAGTAGGTAACTTTCTATAAAATACTGTAGTATTAATGAACATCTGTCTTTTCATCTTAGATCTTACAGGAGCACAAGACGGTAGTGTTCGAATGTTTGAGTGGACAAGGCCACAGCAATTGGTATGCTTCCGGCAGGCTGGGAATGCCAGGGTTACAAGAATGTATTTCAATTCCCAGGGCAATAAGGTAAGTACATCTGGGATTTTTCCTTTTTTCATTCATAAGGAAACATTTGGTTATGCTGTGACCTCTAAAACAGTTGTAACTGGTGACACACAGAACTGTTAAGATGTCCTAGAATGATGGCAGAAGCAGTATCATATCATTCATTTTGGCTGCATATGGAAGCTTTGTCATAAACGCTGACTCTTTTCTCTACTGTCAGCTTCACACTGCTATCCTATATCCCATTTGCTGCATTTTCAGACTTTTTATTCTCACCTTTTGTGAAATCTGTGTTAGCATGCGGTGACCTTTTTAAATTAAACAGTCAAGAAAACATACTGAGCTTACTTATTTTGTAGAAGCAAACTTGTATCAATCTAGACGCAAGTCTTCAAGAAGTGCTTCACACTTTGCATTCTAGCCAAGATAAAGTTTTGAGAAGATATATATAATGCAGCCTATTAGTTGAAGCATGTAAGTATACTCCAGTACAGTGGAAAGCAGAGAGTACCAAAGAGCCATACACTTTGGCCAGAAAAGATTCTGAGGTACATGAGATTTAGAAAATGGAGTGGACAAAGAAAGAAACTGAGAGGAATACCTACCTCTTCAGTTTTTCATGTCGCCCATTCTGTTACTTTAGCAGGTCTTGTCAGCATTTTACTGACAAACTATTTAACTTCATTACAGTTAAAAGCCATAAAAAGTGAATTAAAGGAGTTGGGGCATGACTGTAAGATAGCTATAAAACAGCAGAAACTTAACATTTCAAAATAGCTGGAAATACAAAGTATCTCCCAACATACCTGTTTTCAGGTAGCATAAAATCTCATTTAAACTTTTTTTAAGAATTTGTGTTTTGATTATGTTCTGAGATACTGCAATCTTAACACCACATGGGCATCCATTTTAAGTAAGAAATTAAGGTTTACTAGTTTTCCCTGCTGCTTCACATGGAGGTCACCCAGGCAGGACTCACGAAACATGATTAAAATTATTTTTTTTATGTTTTCTCCTTTTAAATATTTCTAAGAACACTTTGTAAAATGTTATAGGTATAGAATATGCTGTATGGAATATACAGTATTAATTGTTATGCATTTTGTTTAACAAACACAACTCAGTTATTTTACCATTCATGATATAGTACAGTCCTTCCATAATTGTTCTTATCAAGTTTTCACAGCATGCTGTCATGCATCTTACTTTACTAAGCATTTTCAAGTAGAGGCCTGGAGTAATGATGCCTTCTGTACACCCGAGCATTTAAAATTAGGATTTGAAATATAAACTTCCATGCTTAAAAATCCTCCATTTCCAGAAAAGAGTTAGGTATGTAGGAGAGCAACAACCCTTAAACAATCAACACTGAACTCACTTGGCTTCTAAACTACTTTTTTTGTACCTGACAATCATCGTTGTTGATATTTAATGTGCAGGCAATGGTTTGGTGTTTTAGGTGGGGTTTTTCCTGAAGTCAGCTGTTTACTTTCATGAAGTAAGCATGCAGTAACCAAGTACGTCATGCTAATAAATGCAGTTCATTCCTTGCAGTGTGGTGTTGCTGATGGTGAAGGATTTCTAAGTATTTGGCAAGTAAACCAAACCACCTCAAATCCTAAGCCCTATCTGGTAAGTAAACAGAAATTTTTATTTTTATTTTTTTTTCTTTATAGAGGAAAGTTAAGTCTTTGAGACTTCAGCCAGGCCAAGAGCACAAGAGTTTCACTGAGACATTTTTTGTTTTGCTGCTTTTTAATTGGCATGCTTTATCAAAACAATTGTAGCATTTCAGTGATACATCTTTGGAAAACTAATTGTACAATAAACATAAGCTGCAATATAATTACAAATACTACTTCAGCATTACCCTTGATTAGATTAAAAATCAGAGCTGACAGTAATGACTTTACAACCCAAAAACTTGGTAAAATTACACTCTTCAGTTCATTTCACTGCTTCTTAACAGTACACAAAGACCATGCTAAATTTGAAATTCAGGCTATTGTGATACACTGTATTGTGCATTTGTTATAGTTCACTTATTTTAGTATCTTTTGTACTGGATTTTTAATCCATTGCTCCGTTCTTTGAGGTTTCAAACTGCATTGCCTGTCAGTTTTTAATCTTTGTTTAAAAGACTGCTTGTATTATGCTATCAGTGACATGAGACTGATGGTAACTTTTGATGCAGACTACAACTGGTAAGATTGCATCTTTTTTGTTTGTTTTGTTTTCAATAGAGTTGGCAGTGCCACAGTAAAACCACAAGTGATTTTGCATTTATAACTTCTTCAAGTCTAGTTGCTACATCGGGACAGTCCAATGATAACAGGTGTGTTTAAAGAAACAATGAGGAATTTCACCAAAGCTACCTATTCATCTCCATTAACTTGCTAGCTCTTGTACATTAATGTGTGGCTGACATTTCAAGGCTTTGTTACAGCTTGAACTTGCCAGGTGATTTCTTTGACCATCATTCCTTCGGTCACTTGTTTCCCAAATTTAGATTTTGTGAGGAGTAGTCAACAGTTAAACAGTTTTTTTCAAAGTGTATTCCAAATGCAACTAGTTTGACGTAATGCTCTTGCTGGGGAGAGAAATACGTTCAGCAAAGGCAAGATAATTCTCTTTCTCTGAAAAGAACAACTTCTATAATTTCTTGGTACAACCTAGGATTAGTACATATCTTAAAGCATGGTTCCACTAAGACACACAAAAGAGCATAGAAAGAATTAAAGCTCGTAACTCTTTGCATATGCTCTCCAATGACTGCAGAGAGTCGAGAGCTCCTTGTTCAGTTCTACCTTCTAGGCTTTGACATAAAACGTGAACACTTTCTGAGTCATGTCACCCCATGAATCACTTAGCAACAGGCCATAATGACTTTTTTTCCTCCCCCCTCAGAAATGTGTGCCTCTGGGACACTTTGGTTTCATCTGGTAACAGTCTTATACATGGTAAGTACTGCAGTGAAAATTAAAACTTCTACTTGCTATTGACTAGGGAAATACAGCATGTGTATGCTTTTGGGGCAAGGGAAAAATTTGCACTGGGGAACTAGTCTAAATATGTGTTGCACACTAATGCATGCACCAGAACTGGTACTATATAATCTCTGGCATGATGTTAATCTGTTCTATGTAGAAAAGTATGAAGAAACAATGTCATATACAACGCTGGTTTTGTGACAGTAGTAATAACGTCTGAAATACTTGAATACAGTCCTGAAGAAAAAAAAAAAAAAGCTGACTAATTAAGGCTGCATTATTGAACTCTTTTGTGTATGCAGGCTTTCACTTAAACTGGCACTTAATTGATATATCCAGTATTCTGTTGAAGCACAGAGCAAAAGACAACTGTAGGTAGTAGTAGAAGCAACTCCTTCTGTCTACTGTGCTTGTCTTTCAGCACTTGGACTGGACTCTTAAAAAGAAGTTTGTGTCTATTTGGCACAATAATGTAATCTTTATGTAATGAACTAAAGCAAAATTCTATCATGTTGCACTAGGAAATAAAAATACATCCAAATCCAAATATAATATCCTGGACTTTTAAAAGAGCAAATTCAACCATCAAACATCTGCACACAACTGCAGTACTTGAATAAGCAATAGATGCGTTCTGAGATTCATATTTTAAAACTAGCAGATTGCACAGAAGTTCAGCCTCACTGTAAAGAAATTGAGTCAGGGCTCCTATGAAAAATACGTTAGGAAATCAGAATATGATGATACATATCTATACAGTAATTAATGTTTAATTTTTTTAGTTCAGCTATACTGGTTTTTTTAAGTCAGGAATTTAATTCAACTTAATATGGTGAATTTTGTATTTTCTCATTTTTTTAAATTCAGGTATGCGCCTGTATTCTAAAATAAATTAGACTGCATATCATGCTTTCTTGTGCATTAGATCTATATAACTGCTATGAGAGCAAAAAGCTGTCAGCTAATATGACATTATCCATATGAAGGAATGTATATGTCACGTTAGAAAATATTCAGATAACAATTTATAGAAGAAATGTATTTTAAGATAGAAAGCTACTTACAGTTTCAAACCTATTAAATTCTGGTATCCTCCTTCTTCAGCCTTCACTTGTCATGATCACGGTGCCACAGTACTTCAGTATGCACCTAAACATCAACTGCTAATTTCTGGAGGTAGGAAGGGATATATCTGCATCTTTGACATCAGACAGAGGCAAATCCTTTACACCTTCCAAGCACATGAATCAGCTGTTAAGGCCCTGGCACTGGATCCTTCTGAGGACTATTTTGTTACCGGCTCAGCAGAAGGTAACATGAAGGTAAGGTACCGGAGGAGCTGAGTTTATAGGAGAGTGTTTAGCTGAAGTAACGTCTTGACAAAGGTTGAGCAGCATGCTGTAAATAGCCAGATGAATGCAGTAACAAAACAAAAACAAACCCGAAAACCCCAAACCCACATTTGATATACAGGATGCTTGCCTTGTATTTAAGTTTACATTATAAATGTACTAATATCCTTCTGTCCTGGTTTGAGGTAAAGCAAGTAGGTTTTGTTCTCCACTAAAGAAGATTAAACAGTCTTTTGAAAGTTGTGGGACTGAATTTTAAGTGCATAAAGCAAAGTGCACAACTCTCAAATCTTAGCTTTATTTTTCTCTCTCAAAACATTCTGGTTTTGCCTTTGGCTATTTCTCTTTGTAATACAGGGGGCGCTCAGTAACTTCAATGTCGTGTAAAGTTTCTGTAACACCAGTTGTTTTTTCTCTTGATGCAGTATGTAAGCCCCAGACAATTACTGAGATGTCACAGTAGTATGAAACAAACAACAACAAAAAAAACACCAAACCCCAAAACAAACAAACAAAACCCCAGAAATACAGTCCCTGTTTTAAAGGGCTTATTTCCTAAATACCAAAGGAAGGAAACACAAGAACATGGTAAAGAGAAGGAGAATACAGTTTCTTTGCTTTTAGCTGGACTGCATACTGTTTAATAGGTGCTTTCTGTGCCTCCGCACACTTCGTGGCCTGGTCTTGACGAGGGCTTCTGCACCTTAGGACACAACAGAGAGCTCAGCCAGCCATGCTACCACTCTGCATGCTTATTAATTATGGAGCTTATTCTCTGCAGCATCCCTTAGCAGAAAAGCATTTCCTCCTCCTGGAAAACTGACAATAGTCATCTTGGATAAAAATGCAACCTGTCCATTTCTGCAGCTTCATGGGGGGAAGCTGGGAGGGCACTACTGATCGAGTAATGTGGGGCAGCTCAGCCTGCCAAGTAACCAGCTCGTCCATATTAAGGTAGCCTTACGCTGTCTTGCCTTCCCTGAAGCCTCTCAAGACTTGTTGTAATTGTTGCTAATAGACAACAAAAAATACCCTTTTATCTTTGCTGAATAGGGTTTACAACAGCCAGGAATTGGAAATGTTAGGGAAAAAATACAAATCCTAATTTTAATCTCTTTTTGTCATTTGTCATTCTTTCGATACAGGTGTGGAGACTGACTGGCTATAATTTAATTCATTCATTTAAAAATGAACATGCTAAGCAGTCCATTTTCAGAAATATTGGTGCTGGTGTCACCCAGGTTGAAACCGTGCAAGGCAATCGTATCTTCTCCTGTGGAGCAGATGGCACACTGAAAATGAGGGTTCTTCCCAATGCTTTCAATGTACCTTCAGGCATTTTTGACATTCTGTAGTGTTATGTGAGCTAATCCTGGTTTTATATGATGTCCCTTTAGGTAGCTAAAATTACGGTGATATGCACTGTGGAAAGGAAACGTTCTGTTTCCTTTCAAAGCAGTTACTGCAGCATTAAATATTATGGGGAAAAAGATTAAAAAACCTGAACTTTTACAACAGGTATATTTTGAGTATGCCCGTAAGGATCACTGGGGTGGAAATGCATGTACAGTATTGTAAAAGCAAAGAAGTAAACCCAGTACAGTCAGTCACGGGTGGGGTTATTGCTCAGTAACCCCCAAGCTGCATTTAGTAAGTGTATCGTAAAGATTCTGACAATTGTCAGTCACTTAACAAGCACTGTGGCTCTGCAAGTCAGTAAGCATTTCTGATGTGATTCTGATTATTTTTATTCCAGTTTTTCCCACTAATTGAAGCATGTGTACAACTTCTCATTGTAAAATAGTTTAGTTTTAATTAAGGGTACTCAGTGTATTTGATTTTTCACAAGGAAGTGTAATGGATGCAAATGCCGTGGAACATGTGCAATCAAGACCGTACTGAGACATGTATTGTTTTATGCTGAGATTTCTTCTCCCAGTTAGTATTAATACACAGCTGATACTGTAACTTGCACATCAACACATTTTTAAATGCGATGTTTTTTAATTTGCACACTATTTTCCTTTCTTTGACAGCTATGTTTTCTATTGGACACCTGCCTTTACTTTAGGAATGTATTGTAAGCACTAAATGTTTGTAGTGAAGACATCCATGATTCTAGACAGCTTTTAGTTTTGAATTTCATTTGTCCAGAAAATACTTCATTAAATGAAGCTGTTAAGAGAATACCAATGGAACGTATAATGCCACATTTCAGATGAATGTCAGGCTTTATGTGGCCAGCTAGTAAATAGTGGATAAAACTGGTAATTAAATTATTACCACAGTATATTGTATAAACTATGCAGAGTTCAATATTGTTTGCTTGTAATATAACTAGCTACTGTTGTCAGATGTATTTTTCTGTTGTAAACAAAAAACCATGTTCTTAAGCGACTGGAACGGATGTCTGCTTATTTAAATGTTAACAAACTGTCTTATTCCTCCAATGAAAACTTTGATGTCTGTGCTGTATTGTAAAATATACTAGAATAAAAAGCACCTTTCCCCAAAGGTGATTTTAAATTGCAGGCTGTGAAGTATGGGAAGTTAGACAAGAAAGAAGAGTAAATGTCATTGTTTAGTTTTCCCCTTGTAAGTTAAATAAATTACTTTTATTTCATGAAACAGTCCATTCCAGAACTCTTCCTTATATTTAGATTTAACTAAACCTCCAGTAGATTGACTGGATACTGCCTGAGCTACCTTTAACTTGGCCTCAGACTGTACTGAGATAAAAGGGATTAGCTGTTTGCATTTTATTTTCAGCTGTCCTTGAAAAGCATAAGGTTAACAGAATTTAGTTCTTCTGTCAACATGAAAAGAGGCAGAATTTGCTGGCCCTCCTTCTCCAAGAGGTTGATCCAAGTGGTTCAACAATGACATTCAGAAATTTAACATGATTTAAGATACACGTTATCTAGAAACTGTCACATCTGGCTTGAACTGTATTTGCCCAAGTGCGTAGCTGAGCTTTCTTGTTTTAGCCAAAAAGTCTACTTTATTAGTACCACAATTCAATTAAAAACAAGATCATCATTGAAAAAAAAAAAAAACAGAAAATTCACCAAAAAACCTATGAACTAAAAAAAAAACCCCACAAAAGTCAAAAGAAACCCACATATACAAAGCTGTAGCTCTGGACTGTGGATTTTTGCACTCTTTATTAAGTATAAAGTATAGACAGAATGCTGGGTATATGAGTTTTGATGTATATACTGCTTTAAAGCATTAATCATGCATTTTTGTTTCCCTCTGCATCTCTCTCCTTAGCATGCAAGGCCTGAATCCTGGCCTTAGTGAAACCAGCAAGTATGCTGAGAAGAGAGGATGCAGCCCAGGCCCAGCCCATCACTGTATCACACACAGAAGCTTAGCTGCAGCAGAGGTATTTTTCCAGCACATTTGCTAGACAAGCTTCTGCAGGCATAGACATTCCCAAATTCATTAATCCCCTTGGTGGTGCCTGGATGTCACACAGGTATTAAACAGCTCAGTGCAGTTCAGAGTTTAAGTGATACTTTGCTTCTAAATATTTGGATGAGTTCCAGGAACTTTACCAATATCACTTAGAAATTCAGGTAGGGTTTTTCTGAGAGTGTGATTTTTGAATACAAATACACAAAGCAACAGTAGAGATTTATTTCAATGTTGAATTTAGAAATCTGAAACACCAGAACAAAATTAAAATAAAAAAATTCCTATTATTTCCCACCCCTAGCTCTCAAAAATTTGAATGTGAGTGGGCAATCTCTGAATTAAGGTTAACAACAAATTAAGTCACTAAGCACTATGATGAATACATGCATTCCTGCTCCAGGTATTATTTTTCTAAGAATAGCAGCAAAAAAGTATACCTTTCATTTTGTTTGTATGGATGAATGTGGGGAGAATATTTTTTTTTAGAAATACACCTTACTATAATTAAGCATAGTTATAAGCAAGTTGTAGTGGTATAGTTTACATGGCAGTGAGGGGCAAGGAACCGTCTGTAGCAACACAAGCAACTCAAACACTGTTAAAATGGGAATTTTAATCATAAATTTTACGTCTTCTCTTCAATTTTATACCTTGTTACTTTTCTTCCCACAATCCATTTACTAAACACAATTTCATGTATATTCAATATTTAATAATGCTGTTATTCCCATTTTCCTTGTATTTGGGCTGGATTTTGCTTTTAATTTCACTGGACTTATCAAATTTGAAGCTTTCTGCTTTTTGTTCTATTTAAATGACTCTTTCCATCCCCATTATTTTTAACAGCTGTATATCTTTGTCCAAAAAAAGAGTTCACAGAGAATCAGTGGAAAGTATTAAGTGAAAATGACAAAGGTATTTGTACACAGAAGTTCATTATTTAGACATTTATACTAGACCATAATCACTGACTAGAAAATGATTGCAGATAAGATGATTGCAACTGAAAGTTATAAATAGTCTCTGCTGAGCACATGACCACAAAATAATCAATGTACATTAGATATAATTATTGGCTGAATAACAAGGGAAAGACAAAAGCAAGTCTGTACTAACTGTGTGCCAGCTGCAATACTGAACAGCTATTCTTTTAAAAAGACAAGAATGGCCTATATAATTGAAGTGTGTTTTATACAAAGGCCCCAATCTCCCTTTTAGGCACACTCACAAACCACCATCAGTGAACAGAAAATTATACCAAGTGAACAGACCCTCATGTGTATATCATATAGCTTTAAATAATCTATTTAGTCAAACATGGCTCCCATACATTACATTTTAAAATACATTCATCTGCCAAAATGTACAGGATATACCATTAAGCTCCCATTCTCCCACGTATACAAATTCTTATCTCTTAGACTGTATGAAAGCATAGCAAGAACAGACTGCGAAGACCGCAACTCAAACCTTGCATCAATCTGCTGCTCTTTCAGTAAATCAAAAGCAAAACTTACTGTCATGTCCTTAGTATCAGTAACATACATAACACCACATGCTATGAATGCATTACCAGCCTTAGACTTAGGATATGTAGTATTGATATGCCGAATGACTGAAAATATCTCTTCATCAATATGTGCTACTATTATATTTTCATCGGTGCTTGAGGCATATATAATCCAAAGACCCTTCTCATCCACTGCTACGTTGAAATACGTCTTCGAGTTAGAAAAAAGGTAGTTACGGCCATGATATAAGGCATTTTCAATTAGCAGTGTGCCCAACGATGCTTTATCAAGCCCAAGTCTGAAATGAGATAAGGTAAGTATTCAGTATTTTGAGTTAAAAATTCATTTTTATATACACTGGTTAGTTGAATGAATTCAGAGTGCATTATTACTAGCAGAAGCATTGTTGAAAATACTTGAGTTCAAGGACCATTCTGATGTCTTTTAAGATGAAGTATTCCACTCAAAGCACCTTCCAAAACACCAGGAGAAAATTCCAAAGTAATAACCAATCTAAAAGATGCACAAGAGCATGAACTTGCTTTGGTAGGTTTCATTTTATTTAGTCTATGAGCTTTATTATCACTAGGATGAAAGAAGCAACTAAAAGGAATGGGTATGAAAAAGAATTAGATACCGGGTGAAGGCCCAAACTTGTGAAATTAAATCTGCAGAAGTTTGCTTTCTACTAAGTGGGAAACTAAAGGGAGAAAATGTGATTGACCAAACCAGCATGAATTCTGGGCAGGTTCACCTAGTCTTAGAGTTCCTCTTTTGAAAACACTTCAGATAATGCAGTGATTTGCTCAAGTAAACATCAAAGGAATAAAAATTCTACTTTTGCAGAGCCAAAATTCTGACCTCATGCTGGCCTCCAACAGGACAGCCTGAATGTCTCATCTCTGATGTATAAAATTGTTTTTATTCCTTGAAATTCCTTAATAGGATGATAATCTGAGGACAGCAGCATTGAGTTCCTGTAAATTGAGTTCCTCTACTAGTTTAAGAGGGTAATCAGCTACTATCAAGACACATTTGCAGTTAGCATTTAATCACTGGGTAACGCAGTGCTTTAGCAAAGGCAGAGAGTACTCTTTATCCTTTTAAGTAATGCCTTCTGTAACGAAACACATTTCATTGTCTGACTTCTATCTAACTGTATAGCTCTGTTCCTCAAATAAAGGAAAAACATTACTCAATACAGCAATCTGCTACAGTTAAAAAAGTTTTCTGAAAAAAACAAGCTTAATGACAGGAACATTTCAGATCCAGGAACAATAGAAGAAAAAATACTGGAAGAATAGTTTTATGTGGAAGAGGTGTTAATAGCATATACTGGAAAAAACATCCTAAGAAAAGTCAAGAATGACTTAACTAGATGATTCCCCTTGGCTTTTGTAAAACTCGTGTCTGCAGCAACTCTATTCCAGCAGCACATACGTGCAATAAGAAAAGGCTTCAAAGGCTGGAGAAGGTTTCTGAGAAACGTTTGTCAATCCAGTTAATCTTGTTAGTTGCTTCACCTTTGTAAATAACCTCAGGCAAGGGCAAGGGCTGGAAGGACAGCCCTTAGCAGGAATAGTCACATAGAAATACAGATATAGGTTTTTTTCTATAAAAAGCCAACAAGATAAAAAGCATCTCAAGATTCTTTAGAAATGTGCAATATCTGCAACAGAGAACACCCTGTCTTTTCCTCTTGTATGTGAAAATCCTGAAGGGAGCAGAAAAGTAAGCTTTCATTCCTGAGGTTCTCTTCCACTCCCGCAGTCAAGGACAGTCTAGCTTAGAACTCCAAATGGTTCAGAGATTCCTTAATCTTCTGGCACCTTGGGGTAAATGACAAGATGTAGTGTAATATCTTCATCAACTGCAGGGAACTCAAGCTACAAACACTTCTCTGATTACTAAGATGAACGACGTTAACCAAAAATAACAGAGGTGGGAAAGCCTGTTATGAAACAAAGAAAGGATGAAGCAGTCAATGTCAGGGATCTGACCATCATGAAAAAATCCGCCAAAAGTCAGACAAACCTAGGTTTACCAGCTTTTAAATATGACTGGAAACTCCTTTTAAATATTTTTTTTTTTAATATTTACAAAACAAACCAAGCAGGTCCTCGCCTGTTCTTTCCATTAAATCAATACAAAAACTCCCAGAAGCTTTTCTGCAGCCCAAAATCAAGGATTTCACTGTCACAGAATTCATAGTGCCTCATCCTAGCTGAAGGTAAATAATCTTAAGAGTGAGTAACTGAACAGAAAGGCCATCTCTCAGCAACTTTAGAGAGGTTTTCAAAATTGCACAAATAGCTTGTGTTCGTCTGTACGTGAAGGCATTTCCCAATTAACGGTACCCAAGCAAAGGTACCTCACTCTTATCACTGTGTATTGCTTAGACAGAGATGGTCTTATACAGATGTATAAACAAGAAGCCCTAAAGATATTTAAAGGAGGTTGCCAAAAAGTGGGCTTGTCTCTGACAGAATAAATATTATAGAATCCAAGCAGCTTGCTCACATTCCTTGGCATCCAAATGAATATAGGAAGGCAGCACTCACACCTGCTTGGGAATAGACATCAAAGTACAGTAATGTTCTTGGCTCAAACATCAGAGTCATGTAAGAGAACTTGAAAGCGGATGCAATCTTGCACTTGCCCTTGGACTGTCTGTCTTTGGCTCTTCCCACAAGATGAGATTTTGGTTTTGATTTGTATTGTCTGTCCTGTCCTCAGTAGAAACCGAAAAAAGAGATGTAATTCCCAGTTCCAATTCAGGGAGATACGTTGGGAGAATTGTAGGAACTTATTACAAGGAAAAACAGCAGAGCCACTCCTCCACAATGGAATTCACCAGGTCGCCATGTCCTCAGCTGGTGCCTGTGTGCATTCCTCTGCACTAGCAGCACTAACTCAACCCCTGCTGGCTCAGAACAGTGCTATCTGAGAGCAAAGCCTGTGCATGAACCCAGCGAGAAGCTCTGGAAATCCAAGTTCCACATGCCGGCTACAATCATATAACCACTCATCCGCATCCCCCGAACTGCAGCTGAACCAATTCTTCCTCTGATGCAGGTAGATGCACAGCTTATTTTTTTAAATCAAATACTTTTTTTCTGACGCCCAAATTCCTTAGTCAGTTCTCATTTCTTTCTCCCAATTATGAACACAGCAAAGAATCCAAGTGCAACAACACCCGCAGCAGTTTAATGCGTAACAGAAATCCGTTGGACCCCAGGATCGCCAAAAGAAAAATCTTTTGTCACCTCTGCATATGGCATTTTGTTAATCTGGAGGCCCAGTTGTCCTATCACATAGTAAAATGCTCAAGTTATCTGCTTAGACACAGCTTAAAGAACTGACTGTCACAGCAGAGTAACGGAGCTGGACTACCCTCCCCGTTCCTCTCCTCCCACAGCATCTGCACACACAGATGGAAGGCTGGTGGCCCACACTCTAGTGGAAAGAATTCGTTTTTCTGTTCTGGAAAGAATTCTGAACTATTCCTCCATTCTTCCTATTCTGGATAGGACCAAAAAGAAATGCAAAATAGCACAAGGAAAGCTGTTCACCTCTGTCATTGTAACCCATTGCTCCTCCTTCCACAACATCACTTGCCTTAGACAGCTGTGTTTGACTTACTTCAGAATGACATTGGTTCCTCCCTTTTGATAGTACAGATGATTGTTATGTACTGCATGACCACATCCATAAAAGAATCCTGTGATGTTAATGATCCTGTAGCTGTCATTCAGCAAGGCATTGGAATTCTCATATTCTTTTATAGAGTTTCCTAAATGAAGGGGAAAACATGAAAAAAAGACTATCATTTGGTTCATCTAATTTTGAAATCTCTACCCTAGAATTCAATCTCAATCAAATATCTGACAGACAGTAATTGTATTTTTGTTTTCAACAGTGATTCAACTTTCTCGAACATGATAAAATAATCCAGAGACAAACACCCCAAAAAATGTATAGAGGTGTTCAAGGGCCTGCTTCCCACTGACCTGATGGGTCCTAATTCTGAACACAGTTGGTAAATATACAGAAAATATTTCCTTTTTCCACTTAGATCCTGGAAATTTTCCTGCACTAAATGTAGTTCATGCAGCATCTGATTCATTTTCATGCCTAGCTAAATGAAAAGGCAAAAATCCTAGCTACAGTTGAAGGAAGTAAAGCCATAGGCAACTGTTGAAAGAAAAGAATAAAAAGGCATGAACAACAGGCATTTAAACCTGGATTGGTTAAAACAAACTGAAATCCTCAAACTATTTTCAAAATCTGATGTTGACTCTGAAAATGTCTAAAGATACTACAAATGCATATAACTATGTATAGTCAAGTATTATACAGGTAATACGGATTCTGAAAAAGACGTGGGTAAAAAACCCCATCATACTTGATTAGAAATATTAGTTTAGATTGAAAGAATTAACAAAGCAATGTTAGTATAACAACTAATTTTCGATCAGTGACTGCTACTAGTGTACCTGAAAAATGCATGGTAAGCCAAATCCTTTCATCGCTTATATTTGCAGGTTCCCGCATCCAAGTGCCAAACGTTTGCTGTACACTGACAAAGTGAACAGGACTTCCTACAGATGTTATGACACATTCTAGTAGAGAAAAAAGCACACGTCCATTATCTGTGACATTAGACCAGTAAGTAGCAGTTAGTCACGCTCTATAGCAGGTTACCAGCTTTTTTCAAAGGACCAGGGGTTCGATCTTCAGCTTTTCCAGCCAGGGTATCATCATTTGGTACAGCACATGTTTCACCTAGATTTGAGAGAGAAGGGGTAAAACACGTCATTCTTCTGTATTTGACATGATAGACATGCACATCAGTGACTCCACTAAAATGAAGGAATGCCAACTGGGATTTTGTTTCATCTTGGAAAAAAGCTTAGGTTGGTCTGGTCAAAAAGTGAGATAAAAAAGATTTGCTTTCACTTCTGCCAAGGAAATGAAGTGTTCAGGCTGGTTTGTTTCCTTAAAGTTGTCAGGCTGACAGTCAACTTTGAAGAGTAACTAATTTTGCCCAACAGATTTAAATACTTAGCTGTGAATTTCGGAGTAGCTGCTTAGAAAGACAGGGTTCCCCTTTCCTTAGATAACTTCAGACAACTGAGATAGCTGGCAGCTGGCTGATTTAGCAGTAATACCAAAAATGCTTTCTTGGGAATGAGTGATGGCTAAACTCAAAAGCTTCATGCCCAAATCTCCATACACCAGCAGAGGGGGTGCATTCTGTAGGCAGCATTGGAAGTTTTGCTCGTGCTGTTAATGCCCGATGCAGTAATAAAGTACTAACACATAACACTGAGCACATAATGCATAAGAATGCAGATCAGTCATCCGTGCCGTTAAAGAAGCAATATGAAAGACTAAAGGAAATTACACCTTATTCCTTACACACAGAGAAATGGTTCCCATTAGAAACAAATAAACACCTGGAAACATTTTTCCCTGCCCCTCAACTATTTAAAGAGTAACTGGTTGGGTTTTCTTTTAGCATTTTCTATTAAAACAATGCCTGAACGAAATTATTTATGGACCTTTTTCTATAAACTCAGATACCTCTCCTGCCTTTAAAACAATGCAACACACTTCATTTTGCTTAGAATGAATAACTACAGAGATCCTGATTTCATTGTAGCCTTGTTTTCTAATTCCATTCTTAACTTTCATCTCCTTATACATTTCACACTGCTTGACATGCAGGTTGGAAATTCTTTTGGACAAGCATTTTAATTGTTATCTTCCAATATATTTCTAGTATTTACAGGGCTGTGATGAAGTTTAAAAGAGAAAGACAGTAAAAATATGAAGTAACTATAAAGAAATGCTTAAAGAGCAGTGTGACATTTGGGAGAGAAACAGCAGATTATACGCCATTGTTGTTTTCTCCTTTAGGTTATGGCCTCTCTTTGTTCATGCAGCAGGAAACTACTCCGACATAGAGCAAGAAGAACACATATTTCTTCTGCACATTTACCTAGAACATTTGGCGATATGACATTGAAAGTTTGTAAGTAATCACAGCATATCTCCAAAATAAGGCAGAAACAGTCAGTCCAACCATGGGAAGATGAAAGCCTACAGCTACCGTCTAGCAATCCCTCTAGATCCCTCTCCACCTTCTGGTCTCAAAATATTCTCAAAATATCTCAAAAAAGGAATCCACTCAGCAGAAATTATACACAATGCACAAGTTAATTTTCTTGTGCTGAGTCTTACAGATTCAGTTAAATGAATAAGCAGTTCTTTATACAAGTAGTTTATCTAAGACTCTAGAATAGTCAAGGACGAGGTCAGTGTTTGTAATGAAGCTGACTGCGCTATTTGCATTTGAGAATATTTGCAATACTTTCTGAGAACTTTCAGGTGCATAAAACAGAAAGCAACTAAGATTAAAATGACAGACTCTTACATGGAATTTTCACTGCTTTCTTTCCATCAAAAAAAGATAAATATCCTACTGATTCTGATCATAAAATATTCTGGCTGAGAGTTAATGGAGTTTACAAGACATTAAAACTATTGATTTGGTCTGTCTGGGGAAGGATGGAGCAAGGGACTGTGGAGCAGGGATGTTTCATTTCCTTTAGAATTAGCTAACTACCATTGAGAACAACAAATACTCCCGAGATTCCAACTAATTATTCTCTTCTCTTAATGAAATAAAGTTTTACCTGATTCAAAATTTAATTTAAAGAAACCATTCTTGTATTCTTATCTAATAAGTTAATTACTGTTGTAAATCAGCATGTGTATTCTCTTTTCTTCAAAGGGATATGAATATTTAATTACAAAAGCTGTTTTATACTTTGAATTTTGGTAATAAGATCTCACAGCCTACTGACTCATAAAACATAAATGCTCAATGAGGAAGAACTCCTCTTGGCAGCGTTATTTGAGTATAACTCCCATTTGCACTCTGGGATTTAAAATCCATCAGATAGCTTATCCTCCAAAGCACTTCAGTCTGTTTCAACACTTGAAAAGAGGCTACCTGAGTAAATGGTCCAATTCTATCTTGTATAACAGTTCGTGCATTTCTGAATTTCAAATAGGATGAGATTTCTGCTCCAACTGTCTACTTTCCATTGTAAGGAGGCTTTTTGGGCTCTGTTCTAACGCTTTGATACCCAGCATCTCCTGATTGAGGTTCTTACATGCTACTACAATTACAGTTACATGCTATATTAAAAATAAGAGGTGGAAGCAATTGATAGATGTTCCACCCAGTATTAAATAGTCACTGGTTAATAGCATTTATAATAATAATTTAAAAATACTTTTCATCTCAGCAAGCTGTGCAGAATGATGGTTGCATAAAAACTTATCACCCTATTAATGGTGAGACATACAAATTGCTCTGCTTGTTTCACCCTTAATAACTGCACAAAGTTCTGCTATTCCCTTTTGGTATGCTTATCACAAAACTACATTCCCAGTCACAAAAGAAACCCCACTTTACCAAACACTGTCAGAGATATCTCTCCTCTCTCCTCTTTTCCAGAAATGTGAAAGATCAGTAACCAAGACATCCTTTGCTCTTTGATAGGATCACTCTGAACTCCCTAAAAAAAGACATCTCAGGTGGGAGGAAAATTCATCCCAGAACTGCAGGGGTAGCAACAGTCACTGAAAGCCACAACCACCTCAAATGCAACACCATCCAGGGATAAAGGACAAGGACAGCCAGGTCCAGTATGTAGATCCAAACCCAAAAGTTTGCTTCCATTCTCAAGCTGGAGTAAAGCTAGAAATACAATGCTGTTCTTGCACCAGATTCTCTTTGCTTTCCGTAATCAGCTAATAGCTTGAACCAACATTTTCCACTTATCTACAATGTTTGTAGAACCCACGTTCCTGAGCACCCAAACCACCAGCTCATCTTCTACAGCTAATTCTTCAGTGGCCAAAAAAAAAAAAAAAAAAAAAAAAAAAGGCGCTCCAAGAGTTTCCAACCTAAATGGACAAAAGAAGAAAAATAGGGAAATATACTGCTCCTGCTACAGTTATTATGAACCTGGAACCAAAACTCTGGTAGCATCTAACAACTTCCAGCCCCAAACTCTGGCTTTCTTTTCTTAATACATCTGAAGTCAAAGGGCCATTATGTTGGCAGGTTGAGGGAATGGAGATAGTCTTACAATAACAGTATTTACTACCAAGTTCAGAATACTGAGATTCAATTAAGTGCATTCAATAGCTTTAATTTGCAATATTCTATAGTGTATGTATACCATCTTCCTCACTGTGGAGTAAGTCTGAAGTAATCCACCAAAGCTTAATGTAAGACAATGAATACTATAGAATTCTGTAACATGCAACTTCTTTGTAAACATTGAAACCATTCTCCCTGTACAAAGGTCTAAAAGTAGCTACATCTGAATATAACAGTAAGAAAGGATTTCTTTTTTAAACAACCCCCCCAAAAAAATTACCTATTTTTCCTCTTTTTCCATTTATTCCTGGTTCTCCCTTTTGTCCTGGTATACCTGGGACTCCATCTGATCCATTGTAGCCAGGCAGTCCATCGAGTCCAGGAGGCCCTGAAAAAAACAAATAGCATAACTGAATTTTCACTGTTAAATGCAATTTACCCTTAAATCTACCATATTTACGTATAGTATGTTTTTATATATATTCCTTAGATGTACAAAATCCTCTAATTGGCCATTATGTTCTCCATGTCAATAGAGTATCCTCCCTAAAAAAAAAAATAAAAAAATCCCAAACCACAAACAAAAAACTCACCACCAAACCAAACAATACAAACAAAAAACACCCACAACAAACAAACAAAAAACTATGAATCACAGAATCATAGAATGGTTAGAGTTGGAAGGGATCCTGAAGATCATCCAGTTCCAACCCCCCTGAAACCAAGGTAAGGTGCCCATCTGCCCTGGCCTTAGCATAAGAAAACTGACTGAAATGAATACTGCGCACGTTTTGCATCAAGGCCAGCACAGATCAGCCTTTTGGATTCCACTTAAGGACAATCACAGCGGAACCCGTCCTATTTATGAATTTGACAGTGACTGTAACACCTTCTACAAGCTACATAAGCTTTAATGTTGTTTATGATATTGGCCAGACTAATTAACCCAAGGAAAGCATCTACCTACTTGTCCAGCACACTGTAGTGCCAAACCATGACTGGTTGATATAGAAGATATCACTCCTTCTTCGTCGCTATTTGAACCCCCACAAACAAAAATGCCTGATGCTTTTCTGATACAGAGAATTACTGTAAGCAGACCCACAGCTAAAGAAGCACAGAGAGAAAGCAAGTAACCATTCCTATAGCCTAGCAACCACATGAGTGAGAACAGAGAGCGTTAAGTAAGAAAGGAAGAAAAGTGGTGGGGAGGTGGGAGGGTGGAATCGGCAACCAACATTTTTTTAAAGAGATGCTTTTAGTGTCAAATTACAATGTCAGTTTACTTGGGGTTTTTTTATATATATATACTCATTTCTTCAGCTAAATGCTACTTAAACACTCTTAATTCCATCTGGTTTTGATCAAATATGTTTTAGCAAATGTGAAACTATTCTATTCCCCCCACTAGAAAAATACAACATCTAAAACCTCCCCCCTCTCAGAAGGGGCACAAGTTGACCTAAATACAACAATTGTAAAGGCAGGCAGTCATTCAACCCTCCCTCATTCTAATTAGCAAAGGAAGACTATTCTATAAAAGATACATTTCTACATTGCAACATTTTGTACCAGAAGCTGTTTTAATTACCCAAAAATGTTACTGCAATTGTCCAAGTATCTTACCTGGGGGACCTGGGGGGCCTACAACAAGAACAAGCAAAAGAAAGAAGAAATGATAAGTTTAACCTGGCAAGAAAACAAAAAGCAATTCCAAATTGAATTGATTAACATTTGATCAGAACAGTAAAAGGGGAGGAAAGCCCCTAAAATTTCAAAATTAACACCTATAGATTTAACTGCTTTGTATTATAAATAATAAGGCATCTAACAATCATTACGTTTCCTTTATTTAAGTGTTCTCCAAGATCCTGTTCCATTAGAAGAAGAATAGCCTTACAATACTGATGAAGGTCACAATTAAGAATTCTGTTGAAAATGTACATAAAAATACATGCTACATTTCTCTGTGTTTTACCGACATTTCACTGCAGTTCAGGATTCAGACTATTTAAATAGAAAAGAAAAAAAAAAAGGTTTTGTCATTCCTATTAACTATATCTAAATCACAATCAGGCTTTTCACCTGTAATTGTTCTCCAGACTGGACCAAGCTCCCCACAGAATCTGGTTGGTGTAATAGAAATTGGACTGCTTCAGTTATTCAGCAACATGTAACACAACAAAATCTGTCTCACTCTCTCTGAGTTAGTTCACGTGTAGGGCCTTAATGAGAAGAAAGCATAGCAGGCAAGAGTAAAGCAAGAGTACAACAGAAAATGTTTCTGTAGCAAGATTTATGTAATCCCCAACACACACTTAAAAACAAAAAAAAACACCACCAAAAAACAACCAAACACAACAACCAAACAGGAAAGCAGGTTAAAGGAATACAAAGAAAGGTGGTAGTTGCAATTAAAGAACCTAATTAGTTCGGTGAACATTTTTATCCAGCCAACAAAGTAGTCTTGTTTCAACAAAACTCTCTACAACAGAAAATAACAGTAATTACCAGATTTCCCTAAAGATGACAATTTTCAGCATTAATTAGAAAGCATTATGAGTAAAGTGAAAATCATTTTATAATACCATTACAGCAATTATCCCTTTTAATCAGTACAGGCAGTAACATCAGTTAACATCTTTCTGCCAATTTTCCAGTAAATGACCATTTTTTCCACACTACAATGTTACGTCCATTAGTGCATCCAATTACTTCCTCATCTCAAAAACTGAGAATCTTGATTCTCCTTGCATAAGCGTAAGAGAAACAGAAAGGTGCTTGAGAAGTAGCAAATGTCAGAGGCCTATCGCAGAGAAAGCCAGTAATAGAGACAAAGTTTAATAGTGTCAAGAGAGCAAGAAGGTGCAGAAGGCAGCAAGTAGCATGAATTCAGACGTGTGGAGCCCAAAGAAACAAACTTCGAGGTTGTCTGTGGTTCAGCCCCAGTTGCAATCAGAACATCTACAATTTCAGAACGGCTATTTAACATCTGCGTGTCCTATGGTAATTCTCATTTATATTGAAGTCAGTTGAGCCAAATGGACCCTATAGCCATTTGAAAACACAAACCAGACAGCAAGCGAAGCATTTTCTTAAACTCAGAAGTGGTTTATTTCTAGTTCTCTCATTTCCAAAAAGAACACAAGTCTGTTATAGACTTCAAAGCTAGACCATAGCCCTTAAACTGGCCACTACCCGACATTTTCTTCAGCAAATTACATAGAAACTTCTCACAACTTCTCTTGTCCCAGCTCCTCACCAGTAACACATGAAACCCAACGTCCTGTTACTGTGGTTCGAGGCAGGGGAGGCAAACACATTGCTCATCTAAGTCCCACTACTCCACAGCAGTTACTACAATGGAAGCAAGTTTCTACACCCTGTATCTTCATTCCACGTTAGCCTTGAAGTGTGGGGATATACACAAAAATACCAAGACTAAACCTCAACTAGTACTTGAAACACCCAAGTCTAAGATTTGCTTATGAAAAATGGGAAAGAAATAGCCCCAAGTAACATCAACTGAGCTCCGTAAGTTCCAGCATTTCTAGCAAGTAGGTATAGATAAGTCCCAAAGTAGCACCTATTATCTTTTTTTAAATAAATAACCCAAATGATATGTAAATTCTGATAAACAGCTAGTTCTTTGACATAGTCTTTGAACTCAAGTTCTTTGAAAACATAATTCTGTATTCCTGAAGGTAACATAGGTGTAAAGCTTAAGGCAATAAACATACCTGTTAAGCATATCCCTTTTGTGCTGTTACATAAATCCACCATCACTCGGACCTAATATTGCAAAGAAAATAAAGTTGAAAACAATGTATGCCATAAAATTATCTAGCTTACTTTGCCTACAGAAATAATTCCAAAAACAAAGATACAGCTGTCCGCTCTGTGGTCAGAAGAGTAAACTATTAACAACTACCTTAACATTGTGACACCATTCATCTCTTCAGCAGTGATCCTCTCATGGGAATCTGTTCAATATACATCATTTTAAACCTCACTGAAAATATGAAGAAACTATTGGGCAGACAACCCCATGCATCATCTAGGCATTTAAGTTCACGCATTACTGTAAAACATGCGTGCTTGTCCACTCTATCAGTGGAAGGTGTTAAAAGCCAACATCAGCCAGTAAAAACTAGATTCAATTTTATTTTATATTTGCATGAAATGATGGATACTTTTCCAACACAGCATATCCAGTGAGAAAGATGAACTATGTTCTAAGTAAGCAACTTATCTTGGAATAACCAAGATCTGCAAATTTGGAATGGACCTTCATCCATGCAAAACAATTCACCCCAACAGCCCAATCCCAACTTTATAAAAACCAAGCTGGAAAAGACATTCACACAGATGCTTTTAATCTAGAATAGACAAAAATTTATCAATTAAAAAGTCATCTTTACAAAATAAATGGGTTTTGGCTGGGCAAACATTCACGTTACGCATCCTGCATGCTGAGAGCCCACACTCTAAAATGTTTTGCAACTCATCAAAGCATCCAGCAGAAATGTGAATATTATGAACACGAGCACTGGAAGTGCCTCAACTCTATACGGGAAAGTCTAATGTTTATAGTCAGAAAAGAAAAAGATTATTATGTCAGGGCTGTGCACTATATGATAATTTATGACCATATTTACCCAGAGTTGCACGTGTATTCATCTTTGTACAATTACTCTATTTACAAACAATGGAACACACTAGTCCTAAAAGACAAAACAAGCAAGTGCAAGTCAATCTGAAAGGACTGATGTTTAATCTTAGCAAGGTTATTTGCCGCTGTCAAGCTTTATTTTTAAAATTAATGCAACATTAGCTTCAAGTGACAAATCTTACAGACTCAAATAAAGGACAAAAAAATCTATATTTGACTATGGATTTCAATTCTGTCAGATACCTACTGAGAATTTACTGGATTGCAGACTGTACTGGAACAGCTCTTATACTTAGAAGTTTTAGACTCAATTTAAATTAGCTGAGAAGAGCTAACTGGTTTTGAATACCAGGATTTGCTTGTTCTCTTTCCCCTCACACCCCTCAAAAACACTTGGCTTCTACCCTGTAATTTGTAAAATACATGTTTGTCCATGTGTGCTCTAACTCAAACTGCATTTTAATCTAAACGTTTTTTTTGAGGTTGCTGAAGCGATTACAACTTGCTTTCGGGCCCTCTAATTATCTTGGCAGCATTATTTTTACCAATCAGTGCAATTCAGGTGACAATTAAAAAACAGGGCACTCAAGAAGTGAGCGCGTTATAGCAAAGAGCCTACAACAGACGCTCCAGCTTAACTATGAAAGATGAGTACACCAGTCATCCAACTAGCCAGCATCACCTTTGCCACGAAGAAAAGCTACAGATAAAAGTATCTTATTTAAATGCTAAAAGCTTGGTTTTCTCATGAAGAAAGGGTGAAAAAAAGGAAAAAAAAAAAAAAAGACAACCTAAACTATGGGCTCACTACTCAAATAATTAGATATCCATAAGCCACCACTTCTTGCACTGTTTTACATCTCACTTTCAAATCTACCGCTCACAAACTTACTGGACTGTTACCCTCTCATCAGCCTTTCCACGGCAGCAGATTTACCAATTTCCTATTTTTATTCTCTTACAAAATAAAATCATATATATTTATAAATACATATCTAAATAATCAAAAGGCACAGAACCAAAAATACACTCGCACTATTAAAGATAAAATACGATTTTTTTAATGTCTAAAGTTATTTCAAAATTCTTGAACAGTGGCCACAACAGATGTCCCCCTCCCAGCGGCTGTGTAGAGCAGGGGGACATTGACACCTGCAGTACCAGTCTGCAGAAATCCGCGTCTCCGCTCCAGGAGAGATCCTGCTCAAGCACGACCTCCATTCAGGGCCCACCTTCAACAGAGGCTGGAACATCGTTCTAAGGCCCACCACTGCACCAAGGATCACCTCCCCAGCTGTAAGGAGCTTTGTCTCACACTACAGAAGTTATTCAGGTCTTCGTATTACATTAGTCAGAGTTAGATACAAAATACAAACATGAAGGGGTGGGAGGGGGGATGCTTGAAAGTGCTTCTAAGGACTTTTTCCCCCTTGAGCAAGTGGGTCCGCACACAGTTACACACTCTTCGGAGCAGCAGCCAGAATGAAAAAATATTTGATGGAAATTTTCTACGAACAAAAAGGCACAAAAAACCCCCAAGCAACTCCCTGCAGGACACACACATTTACATGAGGCGCGTGGCACACAGCAGTAGTCACAGCGGTGATTTACACAGAGGAGCTGCCCAAGCGAACAGTCTTGCCCCACGCTGTTAAAATATACACGGTGTCACTTGGTGCTATTTGGAGAGGGCAATAAAATTCATTTAATCCATATGTGCTGCCTAATGACAGCAGAGTAGCCTATTTCACTGCCACTGTCAAAATTATCTAGACATCCAACTGCCGTGAATGATGTAAGCCTGAGCACCTAACAATAAACGGCATTAACAGCGTTCGGTCCCCTGTCAGGATCTGCATCTTTTCTCCAACAATTTTAGTTGTGGATCCCTTAGGCTCAAAGAAGCGATTCATGCCGATGGAACACAATGGGCTGTAGCTGCCAAACACAACGACGATTTCTTAAAAGAAACAGGAAGAAGTTTTGACCAAATGTTTTGATGAAAAGCTCAGGTACTGCACACAAACGTATTGCACTGCAGCAGCAAATTTTTTAACGTTACCTGATCCAAAAAAATCCAAAGAAAACATACTGGTTTTTTCCAATTTTTTTTGGTATATGTTTCTAGAAAGTCATTTAAGTTTTTGAATTTGAAATAGCCCTCCTCAGTAACAGTAACTTGAGAATTATGGTTCAAAAAATAATGATTTGACCTAAAAAAAGGTTTAGGGTTTTTTCTGAATTGACAAAGAGCCGAAACGTGTATTTACTGATGTTATTTTTAAGACCATTTTGAGTACAAAATGACATGATTTTAAGACTTCAGGAAATTAAATGCTCCGGTAGATGCATAGGGTCCAGCGAAAAATGTTGCTACTTTGATAAGTGGAATTAGAAACTAGTACCAGTATCTTTCAGTTTTGCCTCTCAATAGAAAAAGACATTCTTTGAATTGCAGAAGTCTTGTACTGCAAATTCTAAACTCAAAGCACGAGGACTTAAATGGCCTTAGGTAAAGAAATAACTATTTTTTCTAAAACACCAAATAACAGCATTATCAGAACTCTATGCTACGAACACCTACGCTCTACAATCTCACTAGCTCTAATATTACTGGGGATGTTATCACTGTTAAATCATCATTGCAATGGTTTATTAACATAAATGCCAGCAGAACAATCTTTAAACCAGTAATATTAGTTACGTCAGTAAGAGCTGGAGTTAGCCTTTCCTGCTCTTCTGAGGGCCTAGGCCCACAATCCTTACTGGGGCAGAATTTCCACTAAGGGTTCCTCGATAGTACTATTTTTCTTGCATTTCTCCTGACTCAGAACTTAAAAGCTTTTCAATCTATTCAAAATTTTTCAACTGTATGACCTGTATAATTTTTCAACTGCATGACCTAGTTCCTATCGAGCAAGGACAATCTTTTCACTGAAGTGCAAAAAACTATGCAGTTTTGCCAGAGAAAGGACATACAGCTCTTCGCTTCTGACACATCAAATACTGCCTTAAGTTTAACGCTTACTGAAAGGGCACCATCAATTTCAAAGCAATGTGATAGTAAAGTAATATCCAGCACCTCGTGTTGCGGTGCTGAACAGCAGAAAACACGGGGGGGCGGGGGGGTCCATTAGTGGTGCAGAGATTTAAAAATCTGAAACCTTGGAAACTGGAAGGCTGAGTTTTTATTGCAACTAAGTTCTTGAAGTTTCATTGAATCCATGCTACTACAAATGACTCCACTTGCCTACGTAACCATAATTTTAAAAGTTTAATCACAACCTGTAAGCTACACGGCCCACGGACTCTTAAGACCTCGGACGACAGCGGGCAACTACTGTTTCTTAGGCACTATAGTCTGAAAGCATCAAGTAGGTATTTTTGCACAGCATAAACCCCGCAGCAGCAGGAGCGGGCCAGACCCGGCACGGCAAATCTCAGCATCCCACTCCGGAGGGCTCCGGGCCAAAGCTGGGACCAGCCTCATCTCCGCTGCCGCCAAGGCCGCCAGCCCCGGAGGGCCGGAGGCACCGAGGGCGGTCGTTGCCGGGCCCCCTTCCCCTCCCACCCGCGACCCCGGCTCTGCGCAGGCCCCACGCCGGGACACCCCCGCCGCCGCCCCGACCCCAGCGGGAGCCTCCCGTGGGCAGCGCCCGCCCCCCAGCCCCGCCGCCCTACCGGCACCATGGAGTAGGTCATCAGCATCAGCATCTCCTCGTTCTCGGCGCGCACCTCTCCGCGGGCGCGCTCCCCGCGGCGGCTCCGCTTGCTGCGGGCGGGGGGAGCCGGGCCGGGGCCGGGGGGGTCGGCGTTTCCCGGCAGGTCCCGCAGGGAGCCGTCGGCCGCCTCCAGCTGCCGCAGCGCCGCGCCCAGCTCCCGCCACTGCGCCAGGAGGAAGAGCGTCCCGGCGGCGCTGAGCGCCGAGAGCAGCCCCAGGGCGGCCAGCAGGCACGGCAGCGCCCGGCCGCCCGCCATCGCCCCAGGGAGCCGGCCGGCGGGCGGGGAGGGATTTATGTGCCCCCCTTCCGGGCGGCGTGGGACGCCGGCTGGGCGGAGGGGAGTGGCGGCGGGCCGGCGGAGCGGAGCGGAGCGGAGGGACGAGGCAGGGGCCGGGGGCGAGGGGAGGGAGCGCGGCCCGGGCAGCCCCCGGCGGGACTGGGCACCGCGGGCGGCGAAGCCGGGCGGGAGCGGGAGGGGCTGGTGTTAGTCGTTTCCACAGGGGAACGCCCGGGACGGCCTTCAGCTGGCCCTGCCCGTGCTCACGGCGTACTTTCCAACGACTCGAATTGCACATGACTTTCCCCAGGTATCAGGATTCTCGTCCGCTTCATTCCCCAAAGCTGTGATGCAAGCAGTAAATGACAGCGCATAGTAAAAATCCCTCCTTTAGGCATATATCATCATTCTGCAACTCATACAAGCACTTTGCTGTTTTAAAAACATCGTTATGTCGTTCACTAACAAGACTTTACCTGTTGCTTGAGATGTTCGAGCACAGACTTTTCCCAAATTATTCCTGCCAACCCTTCTGTGACATGGGATGTCTTTAATATAATATATTTTGCTCCCAGTTAATTCATAGTAAAGATAAGAAAATGAATTATCCAGAATTTCACTGTTGTAAAGAACAGCAGAATTTGACTGAATATGAAGACTGCATGAAGAACGTCAAAGTTATTAAACTCAGAACAGTTTTTAGAAAAGTTATTTAAAATGCTGACATTTTCATTTCAAAGACAAAGCCGTTGTGCTTTCTTACATTGTTACTACTTCAAATCGATCTCAAGAAATCCACAGCTTTTTGAATGCCAAGTTTCCTTCAAGAGAGCGTTCTTGATCCCATCTTTGTCAAAGTGACAGTTCTCTGCAGATCTCTGCAACCAATCAGGTACAACATTTCATCTCCATTCTAACTATGCCATTGACCTGGAATTCACGCTAATCCCACAGTGCACTGAAGGCTGAACTATTCCATCAAATCAAATTTGAATTTAATACATGCAGTTCTGCTGCAGTCGGTTAAACACAGTAGAGGAGACAAGATAGGAAAACAACTCCATCGTATTGAAGTTCTCATGTCTGGGAAATAAGACATTACTGCAAAAAATGTTAGTGTCCCCAGGCACTGCATTGGAGACTCTTTCCTTTTGAAACAGTCATGATATGTTTAGGTAGTGCGGGGTGAAAGTAGAGGGGACAAACATTGTTCCATCTCATAACGACAGACAAGATGGAAGAAAACCATCATGCATCCAAAGGCATAAGGCTCACCAGCATAGAATCACAGAACAGTTTGGGTTGGAAGGGACCTTTAAAGGTCATCTAGTCCAACCTCCCTGCAATGAGCAGGGACATCTTCAACTAGATCAGGTTGCTCAGAGCCCCGTCCAACCTGACCTTGAATGTTTCCAGGGATGGGGCATCTACCACCTCTCTGGCCAACCTGTGCCAGGGGCTCACCACCCTCACTGTAAAAAATGTCTTCCTTCTATCTAGTCTCAATGGACCCTCTTTCAGTCCTTGTCCTATAGTAACAGGCCCTGCTAAAAAGTCCCTCCCCATCTTTTCTGTAGCCCCTTTAGGTACTGGAAGGCTGCAATAAGGTCTGCCCGGAGCCTTCTCTTCTCCAGGCTGAACCACCCCAACTCTCTCAGCCTGTCCTCACAGGAATCTCCCTCTGATCATTTTCGTGGCCCTGCTCTGGGCCCGCTCCAACAAGGCTAATCTCTTTCTCAAAATTCTGAACAGATGTCCTGTAACGTCACTGCACAATCTTACAAGTCTGCTCTTGTGTGTGCCGTAACACAGGATCATGGGGTAGCTCATACGTATTGCAAATATATACAAAATGCCTTTTTTCACCCTGTACGGCAGACAGATTTGGGAAAAAAACCTAAAGTTCCACTGTATTGTGCAAATACTTCCTACCTTATGGTCTAGGAGCCAGTTAGACTATCTCAGATCTGTTCTGCTCAGCTTCTGCCACACCAGCTTTCTATATTTTACAAAACAAAATCAGGAATCCAATGCCTCAATTGGTATTTTCAGAAAACAGTACACTAGTTAAAATTTAATTTGGCTATTAAAAAAATAACCCAAACTATTTGACAAAACAGGAACTTCATTATCTATTTATATTCCCATTACTAGCCTCCTATGAAATGTTCACCAAAAAAAGAATCTCACCGAAGTTTAAACTATTGCTTGAGCTCTTTACCATATTGTTGCAGATAATCTATTTTATGTAAGATGACTAACGTCATACAGATGTGTATATTTTTTTGCAGGATGAACAGTCTTAGAATGTGTTCCACCAGTAAAATATTGACATCCTAAGCAATAATAACAAAACCAAATATGTAAAAACCTCCTGAAAAATCACATCTGAGGCCTTGGGCCTTGACAGACTGTTCTGAAGCTACCACAAAGTTCTACTTATATGTGAATAGTCTTTCTGATGCCAATGAAAATTACAAGAATAATTGTTTACTCTGCAGCTTATCATAGAAGTGCATATTTGAGTTTTACTTATAGTATTAATCTTGAGAAGGAAAAAAGAAAAAAAGAAATATGACCTTGCATAGAATTACCAGAAGACATTATATCTTAAGCAAGCTTAGTTTATAATTTCATAGATATAATAAAACTAGTAAGTATCTATCATAACAGGAAACTAAAGCTTTCTTTCTGAGAACATAAGTAGGACTGCACTCCAGAGACCATATAGCATAACAAACAGCAATTCTTCATCTTTATTGTCCATTTCAGAGCATAATGATTGAGTAAAAAGAGTATAATAATCATGAGCTACCATTTGGAGAATAACAGAAGCAATACAGCACTCTTGTTTCCCCATCTGTCTAATCTTGCAAGATTTTCTCTGCATTGCAATCAAAAAGAAATTGAACGTTGTTCATTAAAAAATTGAGCCATTGGATCACTGTGAAGATCCTAACCAAGGCTGTGGTTCGGAACCTGCTTAGTTGGCAGAGCTGTGGGATTCTTCCCCAGGCTGTTAATTGCTCCAAAGCACAGGTTATATAGCTGTCTGTGCAGTACTGTGCTTAGTTTGCTAGGACACAAAGAGCTTCACCTCTGTCAAGAAATTGCCCTATTTTTGAAAGTCAGGAATCAGTTGACAGTACAGTTTTGCGGCAAAGGGGCTCCCAACCTCAGACTGCTTAGAAAGTCCTATCAGCTCCTCCAGTGGCAGAAGCAGCTGTCCTACTGGGCTGTGGATGTGCCTTTCCCAGCTTTCTACTGAGTCTGTCCCCATACCATATAACCAGCACTTCATCCAAATGTGTCCGTATCCTCTCATCCTCTGCTACCGCCCTATAATCCTATGTCTCCTTCTAGATCTCTTGTCCCTGTATAACACAGCTGAAATTTGGTCCATCCATGCAATGCAGCTTCATGCTCGATGCCTCCGTTCCTTCTCCATGATGAAAATCAAAGGTCCTATTTGTAGACTGGTAATCAGCAAAGCAGAATGGAGGCTTGGGAATGCCCCTGTTAAGTTCTGGAAACCTTACTCCTATTTCCTTACCAAAAGGACAGAAAAAATACGCTCAGTAGCAATCTCAACCACTGTGAGAAAACTGTTATCCCATATACCCATCAGTCTTTTTGTCAGGTAGGCAGAATGCCAGCAAGCCGCACTTCAATTATTTCCTGGCATTTCAGAATTTGTTTCTCTAAAGCAGGTCCTAACACAAATGTGCATCAGCACTGACATGCAGTGAAGCATGGCGTACAAAGATGATGCAAATCCGCCAGAGTTGTACAGGAAGTAGAAAGAAACTATCAATACAAATATACAAATTGCAGATACAACAACGCTTTTATGCTTTTCACAATTCCAGCTTATTCGTACAGCTGAAATAAATTGTTAGGAGATAAAACATAGCTTCACCACAAGAGGTATTTTTGTAACCAAATTACACACTGTGTGTATAATAAAGGCTACCGCTTGATTATTCTGAGGCTGAGAATGTATTCAGATGGTGTCACACTTAACTAATGCTCCCACTGATGTTTTACTTTGCAAAAATGGTTATTACTGAAATCTCATCTATTTAGGCAGCTGTCCCAGTGATAAAGCACACTGGAGACTGGCATGTTGTTTTCACTTGGATAACTAACGCTGAAAGATGGGCTGAGTTGCTGAGGATGATGCTCTTATTAGATAACAAAACTTCCTCTGATGATACCATTAAAAGATTATACAGATTATAATCATTATGAGTGCTATTAGAAAGAAGGTAATCCCTTTTCCTGAACTAGTTAAACTGAAAAAAGGTCTTACAAAGCTCTCATAACCTCCTATGATAACTGACAGATTTTATTGAGTCCCTTTCTTCTCAGGAAATATGATAGAGGTTTAATATATTTGGTTTAGGAATCCAAATCTACTCTACTCTCCAAACTGACAAAGGGGAAGATCATTCTTTGGACTCAAACTGACGAACAGTTAGTGCTTTTCAGTAAGTTTCTTGTGCTTTCCTTCGCAACAGTCGATACCGGTACATGTTACAGCTGTACGTTCAGCCTGGATATACTCAGGAAGGCAAGCTGCACTGAAGAGCTAGAAATGCCCTTTCTCTTCATCTCTGTTATCGCTGCTCCGACCATGTGACACATTGGCAGCCGGGCAGCTGCAGAGTTCCTCCATCCCAATCACAGTTGCAATTCAATATTGGCACTGAAACCAACATTGTTCCTATAGCAAAAGCTTAGCTTTAAAACGTTAAAGGGCTTCTGACCACATGCAGAAAGAAAGGCTTGATTTTGAAATTCATATTAGGTCCTAGTCTATTCATGTTTGGAAAAAATGGAATACGTAGGTTTGAAATGCCTTTGCAGTAACTGTAGGTCAGCTACAATAGCAGACTTACAGTGATTCAGACTACACTAAGCTCCATGATTAACCTCACCCCACAGAATTACTTCAGGCTTGTATCAGTGACAGACACCAGAATGCAACCCACTCCATTTCTGCACATGCATTCCACACAGATTATAGCATATTGGATACACAGGCTTGCTTTTCAAGACAGGAGAAAAAAAATATTTTAAAGAATTAGAAGAAAATAAAATATACAGAAAATAGTGTAAGTCTGATCGTTTTGTATCACAGGAGGCAGGGGGGTTTTCTTGGATGGCCCTATACAATACTGCAGAAAGGTTAATGCAAGTAGTTTTGTATATCAGCCTGGGGTGGAAGGTATTAATAGGATGAAATGTGTGTGGAATTATTTTCTTATTACAATACTTTGGCAGGAAAACTTAATCATTAATTCAGTTCCAGAAAATGGACAGGCCCTGAACAAATATACATTATTACCAAAACAGCAGCCAATTAAAAAAAAAAGTTACAGATTGAACAGTACTGGAATAAGTGAAATTAGTGACAGGAATATTTAATTAGCTAGGGTAACATCCTTTCAAGCAATATTTTACAGCCAAATAAAAATTCTGCATGGAAAGAGTTGGAATTGCTAGACAATGCTTAACAAATTACTATCTGAAAAAGCTGGAGCTATACCCCAACCCCTTTAAGCTTCCATTGTGTGTTTCAGTGGCAAAAGGATATAAAGCTCTGTAAGGAATCAACAACATATACCTTAAGTACCACCTCTGATTTCAGGAAATTCCTACTTAATGCAGAGTTGCAAGAACAAATAAATTTATGCAGAGCAAAGGATGTATCAACTGTGATTTTGGAATATCCGGTCTTAATGATAAATCCTAAATTAAGAACCAATGAAAAACAATTTCTTACTAGGTAAGCCAAGCCGGTGTTTAAAATTCAAAATAAAACCCATAAATATCTGCAAGTAGTGCAGCACAAAGAGTACTATTCAATGGCATCAGCAGAATGTTTCATTGCCTTTGAACGAACATTCAATAACCTCAGAGGAAGATGCCTTAGAGATGCATCATTAGGGCACTGGCAGCTAAAGACTATTTTCCCAGAAAACTGCTCAGAATTCCTCCAACACACATACGTATGTTATAAAAAAAAAAAAAAAAAA
>VFFE01007010.1:1244502-1335723 GCA_008921705.1 Burhinus oedicnemus
AAAAAAAAAAAAAAAAAAATCAAAGCTCAATCACAGAGAAAGATGACTTAAGGAGAAAAGTTAAACAGAACAATTCAAACACCATGGCTACAACCTCCCATTCATAATTTAAACAATGGGAGTAAAAACAACTGATCAAAACACATGACAAATGATAAGCAGCTCGGCAGATCTAGCACATCTTTGTAACGCCACTGAATCTCCAAACAATGAATAGAACTGGAGAAATCCACAGATAGCTGCCCTTGAAAAATAGTCCTTGCTTTTTGCAAAGCATCCTGCAGTTCAGTAACAAATCAAAGGAAGAAGGCGGCACTCCTCAACCACCCCAAAACCCAGCCAGGAATGAAATACTGAATATTCATTATCAAACAAATTATCAAACCTAAATTGTCTCTATATTGAGAGTGGCAGACAAAATAACAAAAAACATTTTTTGATAAAGGTATTCCAACAACACAGGAAAAATTTGGAGTTTGTATACTATGGGAGCTCTCTTACATCATTCACTTTCCAGGAATCTGTCCAAGGAGAAAGTGTGGATGTCTCTGTGGCCTGAGGATACCAGACTGGAAGAAGAAAAAGAGCTGGAGATAGAGCAGCATTAAGGTTGCCTCTCTACTTGAGAAATTTCTCCTTCTCTCCACATTATATCATGTGTACATTGCATCCATCCCTCTTACAGGTAGTATTGCACATAGTGCAATCTAACAAAGAGCTGATTAAAGCTATCTGTATCTCTTAGTAATTTTCAATCAGAAAGTATTGAATACAAACAGTATTCCAGCTTGTTTGCCCTCAACTTTCTGTCATTCATTTTATTTACCCTTGTGATTAACAGGGAATTAAAACTTTTTTTGCCTATTTCAGCACTTTTAACCTATTAATTTGATATATCACTGTACACACGATAAATATCCATTATAAGACTTTATAAAGCTAAGAGAAAGAAATAGCACTATATAATCTGTTTAACAAATCATATAGAAGAAATTTCAGATAATGAATTTACTACAGGTGTCTACGACTTTCAGAAAGCTGAACACAATGATAGCTGCAAAGGCAGCTGCAAAGAAATGCTCCAGCTGCACTGGGATAATTTATAAAAATGGAGAAGATTGCAATGTGGTCTCAGAACATTCACAAGAGAACTGCTAGCTGTATTAGGTAGATTATTATTGGCACTATATATCAGCGCAAGTCAAAACCACAGAACATATTCTTTGAGGTCCTGTTAAGTAAAACATTGTAATTTTAAAGATACAGAGGGATAACTGAATGGTAACTGGAAGACTATCAAAGATAGCAGTAAAACCATGCATTAGAATGACATTAAAAATGACTATATTAAAGCAATTTAAATTAATCTGCCATTTTCATCTTTAAAATCTACTAATAATCTAGACTTGGATCATCTTCAGTCAGAGAAGTTAGAGTTTCCATTAGTAACCAAATAATTACCAACTACCTATTTACCCATAATCAGGATAAAAATCACATACACTGGATTAACTAAAGAGGAACCTTAAATAAACTTATCCATGACACCTGAATGCCTCTTATAGACAGGTATGGAAACTAAGTGACCACGTAGACTTCTACATGAGAACAAGATGAATCACATCCTAGAAATGACTGCTTTTCCTCTACTGCTAACAAGGAAATTCCAGAAGACAGGTTTAGACTTACAGTATTACCACTCAGGGAAAGCTCAGGGATACTAAGATAGACCTTATTCAGACACATTTCTTAAAAGATTGTCTTGATTTCAAAGATTTTATAATCCCATCTCAAGTTGTCAAAGAACAGGAATAGCATCCAAGCAGAGAAGCAAGAGATGGAGTCCTTATATATTAGATTTTTATCATTAGACTAGACTTTAAGTAGGGTTTTTCATATAAATTATTGAGATGCACAATTTTCAGGAAAGCCGCACATATAACTCATTAATAGAACATACACACATAAAACTGCATTTTGAAGATTTTGCCTTGTTTAGGGAGAAAGTGTGGAAGGGATTGAGGTTTTTCCAGGGGGAAGAAGGGGCACATTCACTCCCCTTCCCCCAAACACCCTTGTTTCAGAGCTGTCTATGTCTCAATTTGCAGAGCAGAAAATGTGCAAGTCTGTGCAGATCTCAAAATGGCACATGGCTATGACACAACATTCAAATTGTTCTGGGAATACAGGATGGAGGGGGCACTCTGGCAGAATATTTAGTTCCTTTACAGGCATTGTAGCTACAGCCCACGTCAACAAGCAAGCAATTTGGCACATTCCACGTCTGGGAAGAACCTCCTCAGATTGCACTCTCTGAATTTATGTTCCTTGTCTCCACATTAAAAGAGCTGAAGATACCACAAAAGGATAAGAAATGCCACAAATTATGACTTTAAAAAATATTAATTTGCTAAACAAGTAGATCAAGTCAGAAAGACTTTTAAGAAAAGAGTAATTTTCTTGGGCTTTTGAATGTGCATGACAGACTGGATGCTACAGGACTGCAGTCTCAAAGGCGCTGAGCTTCTACACCTTCTGCAGGTGCAGAGGTCCTCTTGTAAGGAAGAGGTTGGGAGTAATAATCAGATCTAACAATATTGTTGATACCAGTAAGAGGTTGTATAGGCAGATACATTTTATATTACAGACAACAGCAACAGAATATTTGGGCAGCTGAGCTTGAACCTTTCTGCTACACAGCCTTTTTTACTCTATGGTCTTTCAGCCTTAAGCTAACATTTTTCACTGTGTAACCTATACTGTGCTATTCAGCATTTCCATAAAAGAGGAACCAGAAGGCTAAGTATGGTTGGCAGTCTTAGTTCAGCATCTCAACAACCAAGATGTAAAATGGATGTATTTAAAGATTAAGAAAAAATTATAAACTAAGGATTTAATTACAGGAGAAAGGCAACTGGCACAGCAACACAATATGTTGATTTCTACCTATGTACTACCATTAGATCTTCCCATGTAACAGCCAATTTGCAGGTCAAGAAGGAAATACTTTAGTGAAGATCACTGCAAAGTAAGTTCATGATTCTCAGAAACATATTGGTAACTTGCTTTTTCTTTTTCAAAAGTTTTGTCACTAAGGTATACAATTGCACACTCTTTCCACTTTTCTTCTTACTTCTAAATCAAGATTTGGATCTCTGTGTCAACAACGACAGACCTAAAGGGAAATTATTTTTTCTCTCAGAAACACACCTTTTAATTTCCCAAGCTCTTTTTTATTGCTTGCCTTTTATCAAAGTTTTTTTCTTGAAGAAAGAAAAAGAAACTGCAACACAAACAAGAAGTGACCAGGACATTCAGCCCTTCTATTTGTTTCCTCTGTTCCCCTGGTTTTCTTATTGTGGGGTTATTTTTGCACTGTCACTTAGAAAATTTTGCATTGTTCCTGCATAAGCTAGTTCATGCACATATTCCAATATAATCTTCTTTATCATGAGCATGACCCCTCTGCTTTTTTTGTTTGTTTGTTTTTCTTGTTTGTTTAAACAAAATATGTCTACAGGATGTGCTACTGACGTTTTGTCTTATTAAAGCATCATTACCAAGAATACAGAAAAACAGTACTGACACCGACCCAGGGCCTTGTATTTGTATCCTGCGCTTTATAAAGAAAGCAATCTGAACTGCCTATTCAGACAGAAAGTTTCTTTTATAACCCTGCAGTTATTTGTTGGCTATACTAAGAGAAGAGTTGAAAAGAGTTAAAAAGAGTTAGGAAGCCAGCCCAGGTATCGATAACCAGGGAGAGCAAGGAGGAGGTTTTGCTTAATGTATTGTACGTTGTCATTCATTTGCACTCTCAGTTATGATTCAACTCCAAATAATATCCATAGACAGACCATTATCTTTGAATCACAGAATCGTTTAGGTTGGAAGAGACCTTTAAGATCATCAAGTCCAACCTTCAACCTAGCACTGCCAAAACCACCACTAAACCATGTCCCTCAGCACCACATCTACACATCTTTTAAATACCTCCAGGGATGGCGACTCCACCACTTCCCTGGGCAACCTGTTCCAGCTTGATAACCGTTTCTGTGAAGAAATTTGTCCTAATATCCATCCTAAACCTCCCCTGGCACAACTTGAGGCTGTTTCCTCTTGTCCTATCACTTGTTACTTGGGAGAAGAGACTGACCCCCACCTCTCTACAACCTCCTTTCAGGTAGCTGTAGAGAGCGATAAGGTCTCCCCTCAGCCTCCTTTTCTCCAGGCTAAACAACCTCGGTTCCCTCAGCTGCTCCTCAGAAGACTTGTGCTCCAGACCCCTCACCAGCTTCGTTGCCCTTCTCTGGACACACTCCAGCACCTCAATGTCTTTCTTGTGGTGAGGAACCCAAAACTGGACACAGTATTCAAGGTGGGGCTTGATTCAAAATAGACTGAACTGCCCATAGGGCACAAAAGCTTCCCATCTGTCTCTATATGTACGGATAAATATGATGAAAAAAGTAAAATGAGAGCTTAACTTTGCCCAGATATTGATTTCTATTTTCATGTAACAGAGCTGATTGTGTTTTCTATTTTTATTTTTCGCTGAGCTTCAGGTTATGTTCTGCTCGTCACTTCTTACACACAGATTAAAATAGGAAAAAAAAGAAGAAAATCACGGCGTTGCCTTGAAAAAGATATAGCCTTTCCTCCATTAACAGAAATGAGCACAATATTTAGTGTATTAGTGTATTTCTTATCTGTATATATAGATACAGATTTTACAACTTATGTTAGGATAGTTTTAATATCAGTGCAATTAAACACGATTATACAGTTCCTTCAGGTGGGAAAGCTGGATATTAGTACTTAAGTTACTAGGTAATGGGAGCTAAGCAGTGAGGAAGAACTGTAGCAGCTCCCCAACCAAATTAGCTACTTAAAAACATTGATGGTTCCAGAGTGATTCGCCACGATACATTACTCTTCCAGCAGAGATCAGATGCAGCCTGATTGTGGGCTAATATTGGGATTTTTATTTTTTTTTTTAATATTCTTTTATTGATACAATTTGGATGTGTGTTTTTGCATAGCTAACTGACTATGAAAAGCTGCCTGGTTTGTCTATTTAGATACTAATTTTAAAACTAATGCTTTTATGCATGAGTGATCATCATTTATGTCTTGCAGAATTAGATCAGCATCTATTACAGGTATGTAGGGAGTCTGCTGGCAAGCAGAGATGAGGATTACTGAACATATCAATTTTTATATGAAGCAAAGCCACAATGACTGGTTTGTTTATTCATTAAAAAAGAACATTCATAATCTAGAACACTCTAACCTAGTTTTTACTCCTTATTACTCAAGCCTTTTATCAATTATTTACTTAGTTTTTATAGAAGATCTACTGGACCTGCCATCCCCTGAGCCTAAAAATATAACCTAAATCATAAAGAAAAATATGGACCATGAGATTTCCTCTTGATTACATATACCAGCCGTTTCATCCTGAACAGCAAAGCCAGTGGTTTCAGTCACCCAACTGCAGCAGAGACACTTCCACCTGAGAACATTTACTAAGAAGCAGAGTGAATTATCACAGGCAAAGCACCAACCTAACATGGTCATTCTGCTAGCAGCCACCCAGGTATTTCCTTCAGAGTTAGCTTAAGTATTATTGGTGAGTACTGTGCTGTGCGGTGATGCTGTGAGACTATTTACAAAAGCTTCATTTAGAACTGCTTGTAATCCTGAGTGTTTCGAGTATTAAAATTGACTGGATTCCCTCAAACACCGAGTCTGCAGAGAGGATTTTGCACTGTTTCTGTTATCATAGAATCATAGAATGGTTTGGGTTGGAAGAGACCTTAAAGATCATCTAGGTCCAACCCCCCTGCCATGGGCAGGGATATCTCCCACTAGACAAGGTGGCTCAAAGCCCCATCCAGCTTGGCCTCGAACACCTCCAGGGATGGGGCATCCACAGCTTCTGTGGGCAACCTGGGCCAGTGTCTCACCACCCTCACAGTAAAGAATTTCTTCCTCATGTCTAATCTAAATCTCCCCTCTTTCAGTTTAAAACCGTTACCCCTCGTCCTATCACTACACTCCCTCATCAAGAGTCCTTCTCCATCTTTCCTGTAGGCCCCCTTCAGGTACTGAAAGGCCGCTATAAGGTCTCCCTGGAGCCTTCTCTTCTCCAGGCTGAATAACCGCAACACTCTCAAGTCTGTCCTCATAGCAGAGGTGCTCCAGCCCTCTGATCATCTTCGTGGCCCTCCTCTGGACTCGCTCCAACAGGTCCATGTCCTTCTTATGCTGGGGGCTCCAGAGCTGGATGCAGTATTCCAGAAGGGGTCTCACCAGAGTGGAGTAGAGGGGCAGAATCCCCTCCCTTGCCCTGCTGGCCACGCTGCTTTTCATGCAGCCCAGGATGCGGTTGGCTTTCTGGGCTGTGAGCATACATTGCCAGCTCACGCTGAGCTTCTCAACAACCACCACCCTCAAGTCCTTCTCCTCAGGGCTGCTCTCAATCCATTCTCCGCCCAGCCTGTATTTGTGCTTGGGATTGCCTCGACCCACATGCAGGACCTTGCACTTGGCCTTGTTGAACTTCATGAGGTTGGCAGGGGCCCACATCTCAAGCCTGTCCAGGTCCCTCTGGATGGCATCCCTTCCCTCCAGCATGTCAACCATTCCACATAGCTTGGTGTCATTGGCAAACTTGCTGAGAGTGCACTCAATCCCACTGTCCATGTTGCCAACAATGATGTTAAACAGCACCAGTCCCAGTACCAACACCTGATAAATGCCACTCATCACTGCTTGCCACTTGGAACGTTGAGCCATTGACCACAATTCTTTGAGTGCGACCGTCCAGCCAATTCCTTATCCACCAAGTGGTCCAACCATCAAATCCATGTCTCTCAAGTTTAGAGACAAGGATGTTGTGTGGGACAGTGTCAAATGCTTTGCTCAAGTCCAGGTAGATGACATCTGTTGCTCTTCCCTTATCCACCAACACTGTAATGCTGTTGTAGAAGGCCACCAAATTTGTCAGACACAATTTGCTATTAATGAAGCCATGTTGGCTGTCACCAATGACCTTGTTATTTCCCATGTGCCTTAGTATAGTTTCCAGGAGGACCTGCTCCATGATTTTGCTGGACACAGAGGTGAGACTGACTGGCCTGTTGTTCCCCAGGTCTTCCTTTTTTCTGTTTTTAAAAATGGGGGGTTATGTTTCCCCTTTTCCAGTCAGTGGGAACTTCACTGGACTGCTGTGACTTCTCGAATATAATGGGTAGTGGCTTAGCAACTTCATCTGCAAGTTCCCTCAGGACCCACAGATGCATCTCATCAGTTCCCATGGATTTGTGCACCTTCAGGTTCCTCAGATGGTCTTGAACCTGGTCTTTTCCTACAGTGGGAGGTTCTTCATTCTCCCAGTCCTTGCCTTTGCCTTCTGTGACCTGGGCAGTGTGGTTAGAGGCCTTGCCAGTGAAGACCAAGGCAAAAAAGTCATTGAGTACCTCAGCCTTGTCCATACTGCAGGTAACCAGGTCTCCTGTTTCCTTCCAGAGAGGACCCACATTTTCCCTAGTCTTCCTTTTATCACTGACGTACCTGTAGAAGCCTTTTTTGTTGCCCTTGACGTCCCTGGCCAGATTATGCTGCTGTCTTAAGACACAGTCTTTAGCAAACACGTCTCTTCAGAGGAATAAATTTCAGTATTGCTTCTTCAATTTGAGTTTATCTTGTTATAACTAGGTTTTTAGAAAACAGATTGCATTTTACTTGTGTACCAGTAATTGTGAGAAATTTTGTACTGGACAAGTTGTAGGACTAGCTGATAAACATAATTACAGATGATTCAGAAGTCTTACCTGTGCAGGCTATGATAAATTCTGCTTTGTTTGCGTTTCACAGTTTATCAGAAAGGACCCAGATTAAGCATACTTACCTCATATAACTTCAAAGTAAAAAATAGTATTTTACAGATCACAGCATTTGGGATATGTTCTGGGTGATGGGCTAGATTCCCTCAGAGTTTGTGAATTCTGAGCTCACAACCAAAAGGCAATTTTGGCTGTTGTGGTACATAATCCCATGTAACTATTTTGATTTTGCCAGCAGCTTCTTTTGCAGAAAATTACAATTATTGCACTGTGTTGCATAGTATGAAATTGTAATATTCCATCAAACACTTACGTGAGAGGGCCTAAACATACAACATGTGTGTTTCTACAAAACTGACTTTCAGCCTTTACAAGGTGAAGGTAATACAGAAGCTGAGAACAATACATTTCAGCACAGAGGGAATTATTTTAAAGGAGCATTTTCAACCTGAAATTCTACATGGCTTTAAGTTGGATTCATGGTATTTTTTTCTCCATAGACCATTTCAAAATATTTGCTTCGTATATTTGCCAAAACAGCACAAATGGAAAAAACCCAGCATTTTATGAGAAGCTGATCAGTCACAAAATACTTCATAACTTGGACTGATGTACAGGCAAATTTATGTAACAGTAAGAAAACACTTACTGAAGAACCCACTTATATAAGCAATAAGACCTGTGCACAGAAAATGCTTTTGCAAACCTGCTCTGCCTTCAAGCAGTATGGTGGTTAGAAAGCAGGTGCAGAGATGCTTCTCCGAACCCTGTCCACTTCAGAGCCTGTGCAGCTTTCTTGACAGAGAAATCGGTGCCATTAGCAAAATAACCAACAGCACTTGAAGAAGCAGTTTAGAGGATTTGGAACAACCAGAAGCAGTTAGTAGCATTTTCATTTGATCACTGCGTATCTTCTTTCCAAGCTGAAATTGAGTATTGTATTGAGTGTTTTAATTGTACTGAGGAAATGTCTGCAGCACCTTCAGCACTGCAAATGTTCTGTTCTGTAAGCACTCTTATGACTGCCTGGGATTATATGCACTAGAGGTTTGGCTATACTTGCCTTTTAGCAAAAGTTTAATGTTTTTGTTTTGAACTTCTGGTGGAAAGCACCCCTGTTTGTTAAAAAAATACCTCAAAAATCCCACAATATATCCAAGTGACCATTAGAAAGAATTCTATGTCATACAATAAAAGTACAGTGGACTCCTCTTCCCACTATAATGGCCAAATAACAGAAATTTGCTTGGGAAAATTAAGTGGATACTGGAGCATTTTTCTAAAAGTGGCACCAATAGACAGCAAGCGTATTCAAGCTGCTGAAGTCATCCCCAGAAGAACATGAAAGTCCAGTGGTCTAAGTGGACCCATTGCCTCCTACCATACCTGGAATGGTCCCAGGGACTAGGCGGGTAGTGCCAGCACCTGGCCAATACACAGCGATTATCTTGCCAAACAGCAAGAAACTACACCTCTGTATTCCTTCAAGACTGCAATCCTCATTCCCCTTTAAAAACAGGCCAAGAAACTGGAATTATGGTGCAAAGAAAGCTCGGAGAGGCAGATACTCCCAACCTTCCCTAGTTCTTTATAGGATGAATTGATAGGAGTTAGGGAAGGGAGGAAGTTTGTTCACAAGTCCATCAAGTAGGAATAATTAGAGCAACAAAAACAGCGCTTAGAAATTTAAACTTCTGAAAAGGTAAGCAGCAACAGACAAGCTCCAAAAATAAAGAAAAATCTTAACAATGGAAGAAAGAGATACCTAGCAGCTCTGTGTATTATCTCTTTGGGAACTTCCCTCAAAGACAGACAGAAGAACCTGAATCCTGCCAAGAGGTTGAAAAAAACACACTCAAACTACATACTACAGAAAAGGAGGCTGAAGCCACTGCAGTGGGCCCACATATATATGCTTAGTTATATATTAATGTAACCCAGATGAGCTTTTAATCATATATGTTCTCACATACTGCGTACCATTTTATAAATGAAAAAGCTGACTGTAAGAAACAGAAGTTCTATAAAAGATTTTTCAAATCTTACATTTTCCATCTCTGATGAAGAATTATTTTAAACCTTATGTTGTGCAAAAGAGGAAATTAATTACTGGTATGAACTGCTCAGGCATTCAAGCAGTTACAATGTAAAGTAGATAATATTAACATTGAATCAGTGTGATAAAATCCTGAGTAAACCAGGTTCTTGTATAGCATGCATATTACTTCAAAGAAAGTAAAATGGAAAAAAATGGGGGAAGTAGTTTAAAAGTTCAATAGAATGTACTCTACAGAACTACAAGTTCTGTATCACTTTTATTGCAGTTATGACGTAAGAGAATGCTGGACAAGACTTGCAGAGATAGTCACTCAACTGTGGCAGCAGGGCTTACTCAAAAAAAAAAAAAGGGCGGGGGGAGTATTTAGCTGTCAAAGCAGCCTGTGGCAATCTGAAGACTCATCCTAAACTACTCTGAACAGCCTGCACATTTCTCCATGACAAGGGAATGGACTGCCTCTCAAAGCACATTTCCCCATACCCCAAAGAGCTGCTCTCAAATTAATCTTGTATCGGTTGGACAAAAAGAGAAAATCTGAGGTAGTCCTCACTAGTTCCTGTACATCAAGGACAAAGAAGTCTTCACACACCTCTTCCTTTTTCTCATCAGCTGCTATACCAATTCAGGAGAAGAAAAAAAAATGTAAACAAGTTGAACATCTAACAAGCTGAAACTGCAGAAGCTCAAATACTTAATACAGAGTTAGTTTTAGATAGCACATCTGTGACCTGTTCCTATAATACTTCATTACAGCTGCTTCTGCCTGTGACAAGAACACACTGTCCCCATCTTCAAAATAAGTAGTACTTCTTGAATTAACAAGTGTAGTCTACCATAGTCTGAAGATCTGAATTTATAAAGGCAGATTGACAGGAGAAAAGTATCCATACTGTTTTTTAATGCTGTTCTACCAACCTGATGTGGACAGAATAAGAAGAGTGATTTTGGGGGGAGTCACCAAGAAAACACAGATTAATTTTATTACAAGATTTAAATCCTCTTAATAGGCAAGAAAACTGCTGAGTAACAGCTACCTAATGCCTGTTTCAAAAGGCAATAGCAACATAAGCCTGCAATACATAACCCTGTTATTAATACTAGCATACGCTTGATTTCTGAGAGAAGATTTGAGGCAAAAATAGGCAGAGATAAGTCAAGCCTTAACAATCAACATCAAAATCCTTTTCCTGGAACCTTACCTTGTTATGTCTCCATATACTTTAAAGGACACCTATCCTATGCTTACTGAAGTTTGGACAAAAATCCCATTATTTTGAGTGGAAACTCCATTGAACTTTACTGTCTTTTTAGTGCTCCTCTGAGTATACAGACTTTTATATTCAATATAGAGAAAATTATAACTACAGAGACAACCTATGTATGCCTTAGCAAAGAGAGACTTTTCACCACATCCTTCAGTCATGTTTTGTGTGAGTGCTCCAGCAAAATGCTTTAAAATTGGTAGATGGGCACCACATAGTAATGTGACTACATACAAATACATAATCTTTCCATTATCCATCCCCTCCCTCTTTCCTACCATACCATTTCTCCTCAAAAGCTTTCCATTAATTTTTTGGCTTTTTCTAAATTACAGCCTAAGTTTAGTGTTAATAAAAAGCTATTTTGCTGTTTACTGCCATAAGTGTAAGGAATATAACAAAATACTATTGAAGGTTACCAAAGTCATGCTCTCAAAAGTTAGAAGAAATGTCAAAATTACCTCCTCATTCATCAGACAAAAGAATCCATCAATCTGACAGTCAAGCAGTACACCAGTACAACCTTCATAGGTCAGAATGCGGTATTCTTATACCGACTAGCATCTTGCCCTTTTCTGGGGAAAGAGCCTGTCACCTCCTTATCATTATACTGTAGCTTCAGAAAGGTTTTTATGTTTTTCGAGGCCTGACAATAGGTTTATCACCACCTTCTAACAGACAATACGATGAAGCAAAGAGACAGTTTTTCTTTACAAGTATTTCTAAAAGACTTACTGATGAATGCCATCATTAGTCCCTTCGCAGAAGGACTGTTAGATATTTAAATATTTTTCAAAATCTAGACAAAATATTCCAGAGTACAGTCCAAAATAGTAATCAGTTCATGCAGTAGCGGTTGAGGTAGGCAATTTTCAAGTAATAGTTAATATTCTGATATTAATACAATGCCACAGTGAATTACATACATTTTATCAGTAACTAAAATATCTGTTCACCAAAACTGCAATGTGGTATGTGCAGCTCCTCCTTTAAGCTAAGTGATACAGGTTTGGGGTGAAAATGGCCCTCAAGAGAAAAGCTGAACTAGCCCACTGGCTCCTGTACAGCTACACACCAATGTATTGTTCAGGGAAGGAATGGTTGTAATGAAGCAGAGAGCACACAAGCACCAAGTGAGACCCGTTTTGAAGACAATAAAAACGCGTGTACACAAATGGCTCCTAACGAAGCTGCATTCAGCCATACCACTTACAGTTTTTCCTGCATCTGTATCTGTTACAGACAGCTAAAAATTACTGAAGAGATTTTTTTGAGTGCTCAAGCCCACATAGAACCTCTTTCATAAACCTCTGTCCATCAACAACAGAAGCAACCAAAGAAACCCAACAAAAACATAAACCCCAAATCCCCAAAGGTGATAATGTCTGAAGGCTTGTACCTATCTCAAGGCAGTACAAACAGGAAGGATTTCAAGAGGCACTTAGTGACTGTTTTGTACCTGACAGTATAATGAGCTTCTCCCAAAGCTTTTCTTTCTTTTTTGTACTCTTTAAACGTTTCTAAAGAATTTTCAGCAAGCAGAGGTTCTGGGGAAGCATCCTGTAGCTAGTGGAAGCGTGTGGAATGCCTACTTAAGAACACTGCACTGAACACACAGATATTTTGATTTTTACGTGTAATTTATTAACAAAGTAGTGGCCACCACAAATATTTAGCTGCTATGCACAGCAGTGTTACAGCAAGCTTATGCAGAAATTTTCTCTTTCTCAGTTAAAGAGGAAGGGGTAGGAGATGGTAGCCAAATTTTTTTACTAAGCAGAGTCCTGAATTATGGATGACAGAAAAATGGGATCTAAAAACCCCTCCATTTCCAACTGGTATAAGGTTGAGACAGGTTGGATTGGGCCCAGAGAAGCAGATATGCTGCCAGAAAGATGTCAGAAGAATAGGAACACAGAAAAAGTAAGGTCAAAATGGACCTCAGGAGGTCATGTAGCCCAGCCTCCTGCTTAACGCAGGGGTAGCTATTATCTGAGAAAAAAGTTGGTCACTCTGGGATGATTTTACATGGAGAAGTGTTTGCTTCACAGAACCCACCACTGAAGAGCAACTTCATCAGGTCAGGGAGCAAAAGGGACCAGATTCTGGAGTGCTTTCTTGTTCCAATATGGTGGTCTTTCCATGCCATAGTGGATACAGACTACCCAGGGGGCTGCAGAGAAAACTGGAAGGATTGTTTCTTCTATTATTTATTATTCCTCAAGAGGAGACACACAGATGCATATTATCTGACTTTTTTTGGCTGATCTGGGCTTTTTTTCTAACCCATTTAAACACAAAATAGAAATATAAAAGGCAGAAAGCAGTTACGGCTTAGATATTATAGAAATAACCAGACCTCCATGGAAAGAGCAGAAACAAGGGGCTTATGGCATGCATCTAGTCCATTCTTTGTTAATCTAATTTACAAGGTAGACTACTTTTATTTTACTACAATTGGCAGATTGTATAAACCTGGCTAGCAATCACCACACAACAAATCCATTGTGTCTAGTTGAGACAGACCAAATAAGAAGTCAGTTGCGCACTTGTGATTATTTTCTTAATTAAATTCCATAAGAAGTTCACTTTCTGCAGAAATGGAATTCCCTACACAACTACATTTTGCTTTAAAGTACATGTATTTTCTGCCATAATTACTCTGTTCACCCAGCACTAAAAATAAACAAAAGCCCCCAAATAAATAAATAAATAAATAAATAAATAAAATTAATTTCCTAGCATCCAACATCCAGAAAAACAGCTCATCTACTTTACTGAAACAGACAGGCCACCGTGACACTCTGGATGTTGAACATCCACATAGAAGACTTTCCAACACGCTTTAAAGTTCAGGGGTTTTGGAAGATACCCTAGAAAGCAAGTTGTGAAGATTTGAGAAACAGAATGGCCAAATCAGCCTGGTGTTAAAACTGCAAGCTATATAGATCTTCTAAAGCTAGGCATAAAAGAAAAAATGTGGGCAGTATAAATGGATTTCAGTCAACCCCATGATACAAGAGTCCTTAGGTGGTCTTTTTCAAATGCCATTAGCTAGAGAAGCCAAACTCTCATTTGCATTAAGAAAAATTTGCTGGGGAGGCAAAAAAGGAGATCATCTCTGCACGGAGTATAATGTCAGAACAGCCAAGTAGGCCAGCTCCTTCCAAGACACTGGATAAGAAAAATTCATGCACAAAATGTGAAATGAGTGATTTCCAATGTTGTGTGCTACTAACTTCCTCAAAGTACACCTGCACATGTACACACTTCTTTGAAAGGGTGAATTTATGACAACAAATAGATTTGTTACTGTAAAAGGATGTAACTCACAGAAATGCTGATGGAAGAGATATAAACAGGTTTCAGAGTGCAGTGGGTGCCAGCCAAATGAAGGAGCTGCTTAGAAGAAGCACTCAGGCACCTACCAAAGCAGTGCTGCAAGTCTTGAGTGGAAATGGAAGACAATGGCTAAGAGCAGATTGCCTGCAAACATTCTCCTGTACTTTGCACTTTACCAGTAATAATTATTTTAATAGTGAACTGAAGCAGAATTACAACAAACAAAAATTGCAAGCAGTTTACCCAATACAATTTTAAGGAAATTATAAGCTTTGACATATCCAATATGTTTTGTTGCACAATTTTGCTCGCCAGTGAGAGAATCTGACAGTTTTAACATTAGCTATTCCCATGGCTGATACACGCTTCTAAATTATAAAGTAGCACAGGAAGTATTTGAATACAGATACTTACAGTAGTCTCAGCTCTCTTACTACTTGACGACTGACTTGTTTAGGATAACAGGAAAATAGTACATATGGTAAGGTAAGAGAAAAAGTAGGAGCAGAATGCCTGGTTAAATTACTACAATGTCTTTCTTGAAGTTCCTAGAAAAGACAGGTAGCTACTATTGCAAACACAGGGATAGCCAAGACTGTCACTTTAAATTCCTTTATCCTTAAATAGTGGAGAGAAGGCAGGGAGAGGAAAGTATCTATATTTGCCCAATACTTATACTCTCTACTTGGCATCTGGTTTTGGTCACTTGGCATCTGGTTTTGGCTCTGAGATGGAGCACCAAGCTAGATGGATCTTTAGTGTGACCTTGTGCTGACAGCCTATGTTGATACAGATGTCTTTGTTTCCTTTTATCCTAAAACAACATGGAGTATATTAGGGACAGGTTTACCAGCAGCTATCCGTCCTTGGGGTTAGGGTGAGCATTTATCTCATACCCTAATGACTGCAGTGAAACTATCAGGACATAAAAAGAATTAAGATCTGAGCCTGATCCTATCCTACTAATTTCACAATACAGATTCTCGTATTAGTGATTTTCATTTCCACTAATTTAACTGAAGTTATTTTCTTTCTACATAGTTACTAGATCAGATTCAAGCCCTTATTACTAAAACAGAACTCTAACCGATTTTATCATATGAGCCACAGGGTCTCCACAAGGTTGCATACCCTTCTCCTCAACTATGAAGAGCATTTTGCATCCTTTTTTCTCAAAAGTCTATTGTAAAATATTCAGGAAAAAAACCCTGCCTTATTTTTAATGGTATAAAAAAGAACTTTGTTAATTCAGTGAATGCCTACTCAGGCTCTGAAGAATTTCTAGTATTCAACCATAGATCTTTGTAGTGAACAACAAGTCCAATCATTCTGGTTGCATTATACAAAGTTCCAGGAATTCTTTGGCGTGAAAGAACTTAAATACATTTTCTCTGGTATATGGAAATAATATTTGATTTAAAGATATAACCCACAGAAATCAGTGTTGACAAAACCTAGTTTAACTATAAACAAGTATTTTCATGTTATGTAACCCCTTTTGTGACTTCTTCATGACCAGTTCAACTGGGTTCTTGGCCCTGAATTATGATTCAAGCACAAATTCTTTGTATCAGTAAGTAGATACATAGCATGACAGAAGAAGGAGCCTCAACAAAAACTTTACCAGATTTTTCCTTTTTAGAAATCAGTACTTTTGATTACATAAATGATCATGGAGCAAGGAATCAAAAGGTGTTTGTGTGGGAAATTGGCCAGATCATTTCTGGACTCCCCTAAACCTTAAGCAACGCATGCTGACAAAGAAAGAAATAGTATTGGTTTCACATTCCTTGTATTAACTTATTTTACCAAACTCCTCATTCTGAAGCTTTTAAAAAGAATACGAGTAGTTAAGTAGCTTATGCTTACCATTTGCATGTATAATAAAGAATTTGTAAGGATATAGGTGCTTCCAAATTAAGCTAATATTTGTTTTAATTGTAATTCAGCAATAATGAAAGTAATGCCTCCCAGAGCTTTTTCCCGTAGCCGTGTTACTCTCTAATACTACAGCCTGACCCAACACCTATAAAACAATATACCATCTCTAAAGTCGGTGACAGCTGCAACCACACAAGGGTTTGAGGTATCATAACTTCCCTTTGTAACCTAGACAGAAAACAAAAGCCATGATGTGTTTGCAGTGGCAACAAATACTCGAAGAACAACACAACGAGAAAACTAGCAAGCAAAGTTCAACACAAGCTGTTATTCTTCTCAGCAGCTGAAGCCAAAGCAAGACTAAATGCAGTAAACCAGTTTCAAATCATGGGAAAGAGCTGGAAACTTTCTATGGTAACTTTCTTATACTGCTACATAAAGCTTTCTTGATTTGGTATCCATGGAACAATTATCTGTCTGCTTCAGAACTGATCATTCATACTAGTTTGTCCACTTTAAAGATCTATAAGAAATATACCATGAAACGGACCAAAACCAGCCTCCAAATCTAGCTCCTCCAGAATGTTAATATCTGTAGTCTAAAAGCAGTAAAAATATCCAGCTGGCTTGCTAAAACAAAAAATATTAATGCGTGACTTCCCCCAAAATTTTTAGGTAGGCATAAAATTAAAACCAGCTATCATCTCTTTTTGAAATAAAACAACGTAATTTTATCCCTTCAGAACATCAGATACGATGCAACAGGTTTTAATCATCATTTAACCAGCTCTAAATACAGGCTACAGTAGAATTGTTCACTAAAGTTCCGCCCATTTCTGCTTGTACTTTTGATTCTAGGAAAATTATACAGTGAAATTACTCTGTAAACAATTCTCTGCATAATAAATAGATATGGAAGAGTGTGTGCACATGGAAAAAGAACAAGAGTTCAGTTCTCAGATTGAAATTATGTTGGCTTCTGCTTGTGCAAGCTGTGTGTCTTCAATGAGGTTGCAGTAATGCCGGAAGCATTTCCGCATGAATTCAGTCCTTATTCTCCCCAAACTGTCTGTGTTATTTATTTATTTACTTACTTACTTTAAGAAAGGCTTCTCAAAAGAGATTTCACATTCAATAAAATTCTAGGCCTCTTCCATCCTTCTCCGAGTTAAAAATATTCCATCACTAGAACTATTGTACGTAACTCTTAAATACCTTTTGTTCCAAGTGAGATCATAGCCCTTTAGATATAAGACCCTTTTACCCATTAGATGGGTTTCCTTATTAAAAGTGTTCTATTTTGTTTTTATTTATTCCTTTTAGATGCTAATGCTAAAGCCTTGAGCAAGTTCAGAAAAAGAAGAATGAAAACATTTTACGGGAATCTTTTACGTTTGTGGCCTGACAGTGAAAGACAAGGATGCACAGTGTCTTACTGCCAAGAGGACATAACACGGCCTTGCTGAAAACAGACTTGAGTGGCTGGATTTTCTAAACTTGAGAGTACTACGTAAAAAAAGATGATTTTGACCTATTTCACAAAACAGTCTATTTGGACTCATAGGAGTAAATTCATAGAAGAGGCAGCTGAGTCAGCTAAGGATTTCCCATAGCAGAAATTGAGAAAAATCAGACTTCTGTTGGTATTTCAAAACAGTAAGTAATAGGCACAAGTACCTTATTCATACTTCTGTGTTAGTCTCACCTTTTAACAGCATCATCACCTTTTCCTATAGCTTATTAATTTCTTAATATTATTAATATTTAGTATAAGTAATTAAATTAATATTTAATATAATTATTTTAATGTTTCCTGTAATTGCTTAATACAGTTCTTGAAAACATTTGGATTTTCCTAAGTTAAGTTTGTTCGAGTTGCCCAAGGCTACAGCAAAAAAGAGAAGCATCGCAAAGCAGAGAAAACACCCTTTAGTTTGTATAGTAATTCTGAAGAGTTAGCAAAACAACTGGGAATATAAAGGAAACAGTATATACAAAAATATATAGGATAGTCAGTAAGACCTTTCCAATGTCAGTGCAGGATTGTAGCTTACAAAAGGTTATCGACAACTTTGTGCATCCGCATTTTAGAATAAAACTTTTGGACTTTTCTTCCTTTCTGTTGGAAACTAAAAATACATTTCGATATGCTAGGCAAAGAATTAATATAATTTCTGCTAGTTGCACCTCCAGTTAAATGACAAATCTCTTTCTTTGATATTCAGAGCCATCAAACATAATTATAAACTTTGTTTACTTTTCTGTTTTGGTCTCCAGTTACAATTCTAATCAGCATTAGGCATGTGTGCATCTATCATTGGCTATTTTGCAGCAGATACACTGAGCTGTAGAGGTAAAATTACAAAATTTTCTTTTCAATAGCAATGGCCCCTGATCTATTACAAAAAACAAACTTCCATCTCTAAGCAACTGATCTCTTAGCAACAAGAAGCACCTGCATAAAAGATGCCACAGAGAGTGATCACCAGAAAACCTATTCAGCTCTTTAAAAGGAGCACATCAGTAACAAAGATAGCAGTCTTCACTGGTAAAAATCAAGAAGTAACAAGACGACACAGGTAAATTCTTAATTCATTTTCTAGCATTTTTCTTCAAACAGTGTGAGTGGGAGATTACAGAAATGTTTTTTATTTTGTTTTTGAGTGGGAAGCGTGCCTTCTGGAGTTGCTTTGATCTGAGTTACTGTAATTAACTTTGTGTAAATTGTACGTTGTCTCTGTCTAAAGAGAGATTTTTATTTTTTTTTTTAGTAGTAAATCTGCAAGTCTTAAACCAAATCCTTGGTATTAAAATAACAATAACATGTTATATATTTTGTAAGTATTTTACAAAGTTTCTTCTAAGAAAAATAGCACAATGCTCTTGAAGAATAGTCATCCTTCGAAAGTGTTCATTTCATTCAACATTTCAAACTGTTTATATTGCATGAAGAAATATTAAAACTTTTTAGGTTTTATAGATACAGGCTCCACTGATTAAAAAAACAAACCTTTTCAGCATTTCTGTGGTCTCTGATTTCATTCTATGTACCCTAAAGTGCGTTTTGTTCCATTCACTACATTTCATGCAAAGATTTGTACCATGACAAAGCTGAAGTAGAATATATAGCATAGAATGGACTCTGCCAACTGCTGATGTATAGCAATGTAGAATTAGTCAGAAAGTGAGTGAATCTGGACAAACCAACATTGTCACAGCAGGGAAAAAATGGATTATAAGTGAGGTTAAAAAAAGGTCATCGGGTAGAACAAGTCTAGAACTGACTCAGAATTTGTTTACTCTATCATAGCTTGATCTCTCTCAGTTGGTACTTGCTGTGGAAAAGTGCTATCTTTCTTTAAGCTTCTACATCTTTATTAATCAGAAATAATTATTAACTAAGTAATTTGCAGGAAGAATGGTTTGAGGATAGTCACGCATCCTACCTTAGTCTTGTTTTTTCAAATACTCAGAAAAATTTTCTTCAGGATTAATTTACATACTTTGATAGAATACTTGGTATTTATAGCCAGAAAAAAGTAAAAAATTTATTTTACATTTCTGACAGTGTTCACTTCTGTGTCAACTAACTTTTTGCTGAAGTTGGTCAAAGTATTTGCTAGCAATAAAAGCACTACAGCAGAGACATTATTATGGCAGAGAGAACTGCCTTCTGCCTGCCCCATTAGAAACAAAACCACCCACCCAGTAGCAATATAGAATATTACTAGAAATATAGAAAAGGGATAGTAGGTACATACAGCAAACTCTCCTCATATAGGTCTGCTTTGCCATAATCATAACAAAGAAGTCTGATAAAAAGTGTGTTAGAGAGAAATTTCAGTTGTTTATCCACAACTCATTTTCTGGTCAGCTTTGAGTTAATTAGAGCTTATGGTGTTCCAAGGAAACTTTGAGGTAGACAGGCAATAAAATACATTCTTACCAATACTGCAGAAGTTTGCATATCCCCATAGCTCTATTTGGTAGCTTACAAGCACTGACATACCTATTCTGCTTCAGGAGGTGTATGTTTCAGATAAAACCCTTTTACCATCTCACGTGGATAGTACATTTCATGGACATTATGTTGGTTCCTAAGCAACAAGACCTTTTGTGAAAGGTACTGAAACTGGCAAGTTATTTTTCCAAATCATACAGCAGACTGCAACTAAAACCTCAGAAGAGGACATAGTCCAAATTCTAATTTCAGATCGTTATTCTTCTGAGAGAAAAATCACCATATAATTACAGATTGTTCAGAAAGCAGAAACCTTTATTGTACAGTTATTTGGGAAGCACATAGCGTACCTTGCCTCACACATCCATGTTCTATAAATAGCTATAAGAAAATAGCATGGACAACTGGCTAGAAAGGACAGAGATGACTCCCAAATTTTTAGTTACTGCTGTTATTGCTCCAAGTCTTGCTCACTACAGGCAATCGTGTTTTTGTGACTAGCTAGTTACTTTGAAGACTCAACACTCCAGTGGAAAGTAATTTTTCAGGATGTGAATATTCATCCTCTGAACATCTAAAGTAACCAGCAATTTCTAGAAGGATACATTTGAATCAAGACTTTCAGAAGATCAAAATTTTCACTGGCTAGTCCCAAAGACAACATCCAAACCAACCTGACAGTACATTATAAAATTCTTTATTTTGGAAGCTCACTAAGCTCCATGATCAATAGCAACATGAAAACCTCATTTAGCCATTTCAGCAATAACTTATCATCTTGATCAGTACTTATATGTCAGCAACATCAGAGCTTTGGCACTCAGGATCACTAAAAGGATCCAGTAACTTCTTTGGAATGTTTAAAGGCAGGACTTACAGCTCCATTGTACCAGAAAAATCACTTACATAAATCACAAGAGCAGCCTGTAGAATAACTATTTTACTATCAACTTGCAGAAATGACAGCTCCAGGCTCATCACAGTGGCTTCAAGTGGCTCCTCCATGATACCTAAATGTGTGTGTGAATGACTCCCTGTTTGAAACATGGTAACTTCTGATTTAACCCAAAAGACATTTCAGTAGATGACCTGGAATGACAGGCACAAAGATGGTAACTTCACAAAATGAAGGTTGCAACCACCATGTAAAGGCACCGAAAAGAGGCATTGCCTTTACTACAGTTATCCAAACAAATAGTAATATTCAAATAGAGTCCTACATTCACAGAAGATATTTTAATGTATTTGTTTTCCTGCCAACAGGTTCAATCCGCATTGACCAGTTAAGTCCCAGACACATGCTAATACTAGCTGGTGCTCAGAAAACTAATTGACCAAACAGACTCCAAACAACAGGAATGTCAGCATTTACAACAGTACTGCAACTCAAACCTTCTCTGCACCTTGCAAACTTACGGTACACTTCAAGTAGGAGGGGTGACAAGAAATCGAGTTCTGTCACCACTGAGGCAGATAAGAAAAGCCAAGTATTGTTTACAGTTCTGCATGAGCCACTGGTGGCCACCACTAACATAGAACGAATATGCAGTAGTATTTTAGAAGTGATACTGAAGGCAGCTGACAGAACTTAAAACCTCAGAGAAACATGCTCTAGGGATAGATCCTATTCATCTGTGAAACACTGTCATAAGAAGGCTCACTAAAATTAAGTAAACCACAATTCCAATTAATAGCAGAGGCATCAAATGTAACAATCTTTCTTACCTCCCAGTACAGACATATTCTTTCAACATCACAAAATCACAGATATATTCTGCATTTCTGTCCCACTTGCCCTCTGACACATTAGGCTCCCACCTCCTCCTTTACTTATCAAGAGCCCCTTTAGATTGCCAGAACAATCATTATTAAATTCCCACTCCCAAGCTTCTGCTGAAAGCTGTCGCCTCTTCCTCCTCCTCTAACCTAAACAACAGATAAATTTATAAGTGCCATTTAGATTAGGTTTCATAGGAAACAAGTGGTACAGGATTATTCTACAAGCCCTAATAATCATTCAACATTGCTAGAATCCATTTCCACAATAATTAGATGTGACAGACCTCTACAACTACACAAATTCTAGCCCACTGACTCAAACTCTAGAAATGACTGAAAAGGTGTATGACTGTGGTGTATTCATTCCCATTCACATTTTTCCATAATTATCTTTCTTCTGAGTTGCAGGGGATTGAATTAGAAGTAGGAAACAGACCTAAACAAGCCAGTCTGCTTTCAAAAGCAGAGTAATATAAACACGTAACTTTTAAAAGGCAGCTCTGCCCATTGTAATTGCAAGTGAAACCATCTATAAGAGGACACATATCATCTGGAGCAAAGGATTGGATCACTAAAGCACAGATTCAGAGCAAGTGAAAAATGAATAAGAAAAAAAATATTATAATTAAAGACAAAGAATATCACAAGAGTAACACAGTATCAGAGGACTGATCAACTGTGATGGAACCGTCTCAGTGACATCCTCATTTCATCCTGAGAGAATTACAGCATTAGAGAGACGACAGAATATCAGGGAGCAATTTCCAGTGGGACACTAAACATACGTGCAAATCTGATGCTTACAGAATAATCGTACAGCTCAGTTTACAAGGAATGGTAAGCACTCTCAAGTTCAAAAAAGTCTTTTGATGTGTTTAAACCCCATAGGCTTTCAAGGGAACAAGAGAATCCCTGTATCAAGGCTTACATGACATATGCTCTACACCTGGTGATAATTATCCACTTCAAATTAATTAATTCTTTAAAAGGAATGTAACCATGTAACAAAAAGGTAGATTCTTTTTAGCAGTTCTTACAATAGGTTCCACACAAATACAACTAATTTTACAGTAGTTCCACAAGCGACTTCTTATTCAACATCTGACTTTGCAATAAAATCCACAATTTGAAGGCAATGTTAAAATAGTTGTATGGAACTCCTTCAGCACGAGCTCTATTAAAGAGATCTGACAGGCAGTTAAGAGTGGCAGACAGTTCTCATCCTATGTTAAGTACTATAATTCCAATACAGCAAGATCGTTACATGCCTAAGACTAATTAGAAACCAACTATTTTATTTGTCAAAAGGTACTGTGTTCCTTTTAAGCTATATCAGCATTGGCAAACACTGTGGTACAATGGGAGCAGATCTGTAAAACAAAACAGTTGGTGATGATCCATTCCCTACACTATACACATTCCACGGGAGTTCACTTCAATATAGATCTAAACTGGTTTTGTCATTTGAGTCCCCATTAAAAGCTGGTGTGCAGGAGACACAGCTTTGGAGTACATTACCTGATTTCTTTTCACCAAAAAGACCCCAGTTTGCATGCTCTCAGATTGCTATGTGATATGTACTGAAGCACAGGAATGGGAATAACCTGAAGGTTTGCTATCAAAGCATACCCCGATAGAAACTAAACCACCAGTGCAGACACCATAAGCCACTGTCCTCCTGGACTGTTGCACGTTCAGGCAGCATCCACAGAACAAATACAAGAAAGCCACTACTTGCCTAGCTAGACATCAGCCTTCTAGTTGTGAAATGCACAACAAAACCCATCTACACACTTACATGTAGAAGGCTGAACCTTTACAGTCTGCATGAAACTGTGAATCTTAGTTGAGTGAAAACAGCCAATATGTAGAATCAGCTTCTAGAAAGACAGGAAGGCTACAACACCTTATCTGGAAAAATAAAGACTCACCGGGCTTATATAAGCCAATAGGGTTTTTGTGTGTGTGAAATCAGTCTATTTAAAATTTTATTTTTCCAAACTGTTTAGTTAAACCTAGGTCAGTTGCTCCAGATATTGCTGACATTGGTCACTAATGTTTGGGATTTATAACAAGTAGCAGATTTTTTTCCCCATGTCTGTCCTGACAGATGAACCACTACAGAGGAAAGAATTCCAGCACTCAAGAATGGCTCTTCAAGAGTTTTCAGGAAGTTTTATGACCTCCTTCTCAAAATTATAAGAATTTTTCAGCTCCAACTCTATAATATGATACATAATTTCCTCTTTGACTGACACAGTCATTAAGTACAAAGCTCTAACTGGAATAAAAGGGGTCAACACAGTTACCCTTTAGCTACATGGACTTTTTTCTTTACTGTGGACCCTGTCATCATTCAGAATATCACCTTTTGCAAGAAAACATTTAACAGAACCCAGAATTTTCTCACAGTGCTTTATAGTCGAGACCTAAAGATCAGTAATCTAAAGGGCCCTCTGCTGGCAAATGCTTTCCCAGCTGCTAAGATCCACGATTATTGTCGGGTCAGGCAGCCTGTGCACATCCATCTCTTTTGCCACAAAAGCACTTCCTTCTTATAAGTCTTTTTCCTCCCCCTATTTGATTTTAAAAGCTTTTTTGCCCCATTCCCGTCCCCTCTCCGCCACGTAAGTAACAATCAGAACCAACAAATCCATTTGATCAGACACACCTCAACCAGCTGCAAGGGAAAGAAAATTACCTATAGAAAATTTCAAGACAAAATGAGCAGGAATAGTGAAAGCTTCTTTCGTGCACAATGGGCACTCTAGCTTTGTTCCATTTCTAAACTTCTTCAGTCTGTTTAGTGACTACTTACTATAAAAATTTACTTGGCTGAGTTTTTATTAGGAGCAATTTACCTCATGGACAATACTTAAAAAAAATCTATGGGTACAAGCAGGACGAGCAGTTCAGCTGAAATATTTCTAAGATTAATTTTTCATGGCCCAGTTGGCTTCTGCAATAAAAAAAAGCACTAGAAATGCAAACTTTGAAAGTCTGCTTGGATCACACTCAGTGAAATGAGGCAAAGAACCTCTCAATACGAGAAATGCCAATTGTTTGTTTTAAGAGCTTGAGGAGCCACTTTGATGAAAAATAAGACTACTTCAGATCAGTTCAAGAATATAAATGATTCAAATTCAACACAGTGCCTTTAATACCCTTTATCTACATGAAAGCATGATCCAGGATATAAAATTATAAACCTAACAGCAAGATGCACACTGATGTGTTGGATATCATATCACAGCAGAAAAAGATTTTACTCTTTTACTAAAAAATTATAAGCTTATCTAGAAGCTAAAACCTAACTCATTCCAATCTGTACATTTTGAAAAGATAGAAACCTGCCTCCATTTCTCTGTCAATACAAAGATAAGCTTTAGCTGTGCATAACTAAGAACTGAGCAAGATCAAAACACAGGGCTGATTTTTTGAAAATAAAAGAGGGAGATTCATACTTGCAAAGTACGCTATGCAAACATATCAGCACCTTGAACTCTAGCAGGGCTTAACCTTCAGATTTAATATTCATAGATACATGTTTGTACGTATAGGTGTGTTAATGTCATACCACCCAAATGCATAACCACCTACGTACTTCTCCTTCATAGGGAATACGAGGCAGAGAAACTACTGTACAGACACACCAGAATGTCCTGAGATGAAAACAACAAAAAACAACAAACATCAGAGCCTATCTGTGGCAATGGAGTACAAAGATAAAGTTCATCCAGATCCAGAGAGAAAGCAACAAAAAAGTGAAACTATATGCCCTAAGAGTAGTTATTTCCTCCTATAATGCTGTAAGCTCATATAGTGAAAGGGACTGAAACTAATAGAAGTATTTACATATACATGCAGGCATGCTTTTATTGTGGTAACGCATAGTACTCAAGGAAGTTTAAAGCTAGCATTTTTACTTGTATTAAACAAACATCATTAGTGTGCAAAGGTACATTAGTGAAACTAATAAATACCATTCCATGACAAAAAAATGCTTGTGATTACAAAAACATTTTTTACAACAAGACAGTACAACAGTTCAATGTGTACAAGATGTGATGTGCACATCAGTGGTGTACTGCTGGCTATTGGAATAGCATGCACGTTTCTAAAAGGTCACCTGGCACATGGTGTCATGGTTGGTTTGGATCACAGCAATACCGGAAGCCTTGCATAGCAATCATCCAAAATACTGGAGCCTGGCATGGACCTGCAAGGTTTTGAGGCCACTGCTTGCTCCTTTCCCCAGGGTTTTGCCTGTACTCTAGACATTTTCTACTTCAACCATAAATACCAATCTTACTATCTAGAAAGCACCTATCATATTCTCAGCTTAGTTTAATGTCATTATAGCACTGACAGTTACTACAAAGTAAGCTGTACTTTCTTCTGCAATGTGAGACCAAAGTATAAGATCAACAAGAAAGTGCTTGCTGAAAGTAGAGTAACAAAAAGCTTCCTATTAAGTAGATACATCCTTCAGTTTTGAAACATTGGCACATGAAGAAACAAAGCAAATCTATTCTTAATTACTGTCAGAGCAGGATTAAGAAGGTGCTTTATTAATAAATCACTGTGCAGATGCAAGCAGTATCTTTCTGTGGTTATGTAAGTTCTCATTAATAGAATAACATCTTCCTTCTCAAGTACAATCACCTCTCATATTTTATCACTTAAAGTCAAAAACACGCAAAACAAGTTTGAAGGAATCCTTCCGCTCCCCCTATGCATAACAGACCTGTCCATTTGCTTGGTTTTTCTTCCCTGTGCCAAGTGCTGGTTACTGCCTGAGGAAAAATATAGCACCAGACAATCCATGATCCTGTTTGTAATGGCATACACTATATTTTTCAAAGTATTTAGCAGAAGAACCATAAAGAAATGCAATGCATTATACTACACTCAAAGGCTGACAACAAAAATAAAACATAATACATTGTTTCAAACAAAAACCTGGGGTACACTCTATCTACATAATGAAAAACTAACGTTATTCTAGAAATTCAAGGACTCTGGCACTAGAGGCATGCAGGAAGGAAAAGGGCTAAGTAACAGAGATAAAAGCTTGTGAGTGACCTCATTCTGTGCTTCCACATGTGCTGAAAGTTTGATTTCTTGTGTTTTGGTTAGAAATTTGCAAGGAGTAAACCTCAGTATTGGCCAGCCAAGTCAATATCAGAGATAAGAGGTCTGTCAGCTAAAGCATCCAAAACTATGCTTCAATATCAAGGTCAGAAAAGTTTTGTTATTTCCAAGCAAAAAGAGTGTCTGCTGCACGTCTGTTTCAGCTTCTGATGTAGATTCTCCTGGCAAGCAGTCCAGGCTCTCACTTTCATTATAAAATAAAGCTACCTCAAGAGCTAATTCGCTCATTTACAAGACCTACAAAGGGGTTGAGAGGTACTGATTGAAGCTGAATATATCTTTGAAGAACTCTGCCTCATTCCCCTTTCTCACTCTCTAAAGCACAGCGGACTCTCTTGGAAAAGATGGTACTGGAAACTCTGAATCCAATGCACTATATCACCAGCCTCGTACCAGATACGATGCCAGCGGCCACAGTGCCCATACTCATTCTCATGTGCTTTCTGTTTCTAATCTGGAACCATGAAGAAACTTCATCAATACCAGGTAAATTAACTTTAACTATAGTATCATCTAAAAGCTGCCGGAGTATTTTTTTTGTTGGTTTCTCAAATGTAAGTGGGAAAGTAATGCTGAATAATGATTGTATGCCAAGAAAATTTACTGATTCACTTTAAATAAAAGAGCTTTTGAAAATAACTGATAAAAGAAATCAGGGTCTATTTAACCTCAGAACTTCCATAATAAACCTGGCTTGGCTATATAAATGTATGACATTTCATTTTCTGCTTTATTATGTATATGCTAGAAAGATATAATACCATTTTACAAACTCTAGATGTTCGTATTTTCGTGTGTCTTATAAACTTCTACGTTTCACATGTTTTACATCTAAAGCTTTCTAAGTGGACTTTACTAGAAACAAACTATTATCTAGGAAATTATTCAGATCTTAGTAGATTATCAACTTTTCTCTCCGTGTTTGGCACTGAAGACCCTCCAGAACAGAACAACTGTTCAAATGGGTTCCCTTTCAGAGGGCCCCTTCTGTAATATTTTGGGGGCTTATAGTAGACATTACCGATTCCGCCTATTTTTCATTAGCTGCAATGCAATGACCTACTGCATGAATGAGAACAGTGTACACACCTCACAAAGGTATTTGACAGGAACAACCCTGAACCAATGCAGTAGCACCTGAAAGAAATTCTGAGAAAAGATCCTTGCCAAACATCCTTCAATATACTAAAACTCTTTGAAAGTTAGAGAACAGGGGAAAGTATTCACAGAAGGTTATGCATTCTCTTTGCATGCTTGACTGGATTAACAAGAAGATAGAGCTAAATTAATATGGTTTAAGTTTACAGGTATTCAAATAATCTGGGTTCTTGCGATTCCTATTAGTAAAAGGTGGAGCCATAAGCAACTTTTACATTTTTAAACAGTATGCAAAACTTTTGTAAGTACCTAATTTCTTTTGTTTTATAGCGTTAGATTTATGTTTTACAGACTAAAGAGACAAATTAAGCTCTCCCTGAAGAAGGAAACTTTCTTTTAAAAGTAATTACAGGCAAATTCTCTCCTGCTCTCTCCACTTTCTCCTTTTTGTTGTAAGAGGGAAATTTCGTGCTGAGTTACAGTGGAATGATTTAGTTGAGGACTTTGTTGACTAAAGGCTTATTAATCTATTTTTGGCTCCTACTTAAGCATGTTTTCATAAGTTCACAGCAGTAAAGTACTTTTTCCTTTAAATATGTTTTCTGACTCTAGTATTAACGACTTTAAGAGAAATGTAATTAACTACATTTAATTACATCAAAAGGATATTGACTTTTGTAGGTGTTACTCTGACACTTCAACACGAAAATCACCCAAAGAATTTGTTAGAATCACAAATTAATAGGCCATATGCAGTTTTTCTAGATCATTGGTTCTTTCTGATATCTAGCCATTGTCCCTCCAAATGTAAGCAGTCTCAAAGCAGCAATTTGAAGTTGTACAAAGAAGTAATGAATGTCATTTTTTATACGTACATTGTATGGACTATAGGCTTCCATAGATATTAATATCGGCTAATAATATAGGATAGTAATATAGGCTAATCTGGGTTTCAACATGTAGATGCACATTTCTCTAAGACAGAACTTCAGAATGGGATTGTATATGTGAACTGCCCAATGCAGACCTTGACTGTCATCTTAAAAAGCTCCTTTGAAAAGGGTGATGATCAGAGATATATTCTTATCAGTGAGCACTGCTGAGACCAAACTTTTCTTACCCTATTTCTTAGGGCCAGGATACTGTATGGGAATCGGTCCCCTCATTTCACATGGGAGATTTCTCTGGATGGGAGTAGGTAATGCCTGCAACTACTACAATAAGACATACGGAGAATTTGTGAGAGTTTGGATCAGCGGTGAAGAAACATTTATAATTAGCAAGTAAATCCTTATTTTCTATCCTTAATAATATGAAGAGCTTTTTCATACCTTTAAAAGCCCTTTGCTACTTTTTTTTCCTAAAGTAAAATTGAAGTTATTATTTTCAAAAACTATCCTAACATAAACCTTTTCCTTCCTGCTGTTCACAGACCTTTTTCTAATATTTTGTTTCTTTAAAGATTCTACTATTGAAGTCTATGTGAATTCTCTCATTTTCTTCATGGAAAGGAAGATTAAGCACTCTGGCTCAATCCTAAGAAATGTTTACTGTCTCTTTTACTATTCCATTTAATATTAGGATTACATACTATACAGGAACGTAGATTGACTACAACATAGGATTAAGCCATATTTTGGTTTCCTGTGTTCTTAAGTTTCTCCTTAAAATGGGAGTAATGCTTGAAGATTATGGCTCCAATTCAGCAGGTTAATTAAACAAATGCAGCGTTAGAGGATTATGAGTAATTCCACTCCAATTAATGGGATTACTCATAGACATCGATTATACACAGTATTAAACATAATGCTAAACTGCAGGCTATCATTTTATTAGCTCCAGTGGACAGTTGTTTTCTTCTTACACTAGATCTTCTGGATACTTAAGAGTTACGCCATGGAAAAAAAGAAAGTAGTAAAACATTTACCATGTGTAATTGATAAAGAATCACAACCTTTTTATTAGCAATATCAATCAATCCATACTCAGCTTTCATTATGTAAAAGCTTTTGAAAGGCAACGTAGTATAGAGGACTACCACAGAATTAGCCACGTGAAGCAAGTCAGCTTCATCTCTGTCTGGTTTTACCTCTGTAAATAGAGGTAATCATGACAGGAAAACTATTTACGTTCCTATCCTACATAGGTGTTATAAATATCAATTAATGTGCTATAATGTTTTCATAACATAAAATGCTATGAACTCTTATTGCTGTCTTCCACTTTCTGTACTGCCAATTCATGAGAAACAAATCAGGAGTGCTGATAATGCCACAGCTGCACCAGACTTTACAGTCAATACATCACTTTTCTTCAGACATATTTTTTGCTTAAAAGCATGGACAGTACATAGAGAACTAGTATTTAACTTCTTTTAAAAAAAAAAGTAGAATAAAGTTTTCAGTGGGTCATAAATTCACTGCAAAACTAAACATAACCTGAATTCTGGAAAGTATACTATTTCCACCAATGTAATCTGAATTTTTACCATCAAATCTAATCATACTGAGATGCTAATGCACAAAGAGAAGGACTTGCAGTCTTGGTTACAACAGATGATGTCTTTAGAGAACTGTATTAAAAAGTTCCATACGGAAAATCTGCTTATACAAGGTCATATGTCCAAATCCTTCCTTAAAACAGCATGCGTTCTCCTGTGTAGATATGTGGAATGGAAGGAAGAAAAACAAGCCTCCTGCAACTTTCCAGTCCTGGAGACAGCTGTCATAATTCAACCCTATCTTTTCACATTCACAAAAATACAGATGAAGTTCCTTGACATGCAAAAAACCTTTAAGGAAATTAGAAAAGAGAGCAGATGTGGGGAAGTGTAGGAAAGAGAGAATATGCTGAGTTCCTTGGAAGGTTGGATTTGCAGACAGTCCTCCCTGTTTTTACTCCAGTCCTTAATCCCTGTTTGTCTATTTGTACCATATAGCATCTCACTGTTAACTTTACCTTTGGTCATGCAAAACTATGGGGAAAACCCAGCACTGCCGAAGTCAACAGCAAAAGTCCGATTTACTTTCCCTGACTGAAAAACTAAACTAACCCATGTAAGAAGTCTGAGATTTAGTCCATAGAGTATGCTACATGGTAAAGAAAGTAGTGTATTGTTCCATTTCAATCTCTGTTCTGATTTTCTTTCCTTTTGTTGGATTTCATTTGATCGGGTTTTCATCACGTCAGCATTTCTAAAATGCTAGCTCCCTCTAAAGGAAATTATGTCTTAAAGCAATAATGCTGGTCACAACTTGTTTGCTAGCATGTGTAAATAAACCTTATCAACTGTAAAAAGAATTATACATATCAGGGATTTCCCTAAAATTTCTATTTAGGAATATTTATCCCATACAAATCATCATATTATGATGCTGCATATTTAAATGATGCTTTCTGTATGTGCCTAGGAATGACCAAATAGCTACAAATGCATAGCTGTAATTTAATACGTATCATGATGAAATTATCAACTGTCAAATATCTTACACCTCATCTTCTGAAATATCTGCTGTTGGTTATTGCCCAAGTGTACCTTATATACCTACATGTTTCTATGTATACACACTATTCAGATTAAAATCTTTCGGTAATCATTTGCATTTGAACTGAAAGACAGTTTTAAATCTGAACAGAATACATTATTGCTCTAATATACATTCTGAAGGCATTTATCATCAAGTTTTTTAATTATGTAAAAAGAACAATATTTAACATCAAGCATTGTACTTCCTGCTAAATTAAGAATGCAAGTCAGCACTTCAGAGCAGCTATAAAATGTCAGAATAAAAATTCTATGAAACAGTATTTTTGTTTTGGGCTTTTTTCCCCCCTCTTTCTTTCCCAGATCCTCAAGTGTGTTCCACGTAATGAAACATTGGCATTATGTTTCTCGATTTGGGAGCAAGCTTGGATTACAGTGCATTGGCATGTATGAAAATGGGATCATATTTAATAATAACCCAGCACACTGGAAAGAAATTCGACCCTTTTTCACCAAAGGTAAATCAGTGTACCTTAATACACTGTATCACTGTAGCACACAGTCTATCTTTTCTGAAATGCTGTTTGTCCTTGGCAGACTTAAATTACATAAATCAGTTCTCTTTATATATCCCATAGAAATATTTTCTTGCACATGTTCATTCATGCTTAATGAAATGGTCCTGAAGTAGTTTTGAAGATTCTTAATTTCATCCAATTAAAACAACATTAAATGATGCCCACAAGCCATGGTTTTATATGTTTTTACATTTCAAGTCCAGCATTTACATTAGCTCAACTGGCGCTTCCATACATATAGTCGGCTGTTCCTATCCCATCCTCCACTGAGTTTAAAGACTTTTCTGTCTTGTTCTAATTGGAAAAAAACCAACCAACCAACCAACCAAACGAACAAAAAAAAGCTTGACTTTCAAAATAAATTTAGATCTCTCTTTACAAAACAGACCTCCTCTCTTCTCAGTTACAAACATACAATCCTTCTCAACACATAGTTGATAAAATAATGTCCCTGAGTCAATTACAGCAATTCTTGTATGGACAAGTAATTTAAATAGAGCACTTGGGGCAAGACTTCCGCAGTCATTAAAAAATTATCCGAATCCATTCCAGCTACAGCCTATCAAAACCCCACTGGATTGCACAGCAACAGAACTGACCACTGCTTTTAGTTGCTTTTGAATTCTTAAAATGCAATAAATCCGCCATGACACTATCTCTACTGTTCATAGGTGGGCAGACTAAGGTAGGCTAACACACAGCACGCTGCCAGGCTAGGCTTCAGTATGTCCAGAGCGACATTACAGGTTGCGATAAGCTTACTGCAAAGCTACCACACTGCTTAAGAGCACCCAGGAGTTACATTTTCAGAAATACCCCACGAACCCCCAAGCTGTCTTCCCTGCTCAGTGTCATTGCCAGCAAATAAGACAGGACATCCACAGTGCCTGTAATGGAGATGAGGATATGGATACCCTCCCACACAGAAAGGTAGCACAAATGATGCCAAATACTTTTACTTGCCATGGTATGAACCCAGCATAAAATGCGTGCCTGAGATACAAAGTGGCTGGATGCAAGGAAAGTTGGGCTTTGAGTTTATTGCCAGTTTAACTCAAAATGCTTATATTTTTCTTTCAAAAGATGAAAAATCAGTAAGTTTCAGAATGATTTTATACCACTCACTCACATGATGTTTTACGTTTTTTGACACCATTATCACCAATTGGTAAGTTACAAATAAGTATGAAAGTTAACCAGTCTTTTCATCTGTTTGCACATATATTTCAGCTCTCTCTGGTCCTGGTCTTGTGCGTATGATAGCAATTTGTGTTGAATCAACAATTGATCATCTGGACAAACTAGAGGAAGTAACCACTGAAGTAGGAAATATTAACGTGTTGAATCTCATGAGACGGATCATGCTTGACACATCTAACAAGCTTTTTCTCGGGATCCCTTTGGATGGTACTAACAGCTTTATTTTTATACCTTATGATGGATCTAAAGTGCATGTCCAAGGAAAACTCATTAATATCACTCAGCAGTTTTGCTTCAGAAAACAGTGCAAGAACAGACTCTTACATCACTATATAATTGGTTTATGATTTTAGTTCTAAAAGAGAAATTTGTATGACTGAAAATATACATTTAGCTTGTCACATTTACCTTAATAAATAGTACCATTTAAAGACTTTTATGCACTGAGTTGGTACAATCCCAATATTATATGCATCTAAGAATCAGAAATCTTTCCACCAAACTAAATGATTAACTTGAAAAGTTCACCTGACAATTTACGTCTTCTGTGATTTCTTCATCCTCAAAACCACGTGACAGAAATAACATTATCCTGATGTATAAATTACCCCATTTCAATATGCTACAAGAGTTCTGCTTCTGCTCTCCTGTGGGAGACTATTGGCTCTGGTTGACACATCACTGTCTCCTTTTTGCTAGCTACCAAGAGTTTTCGCAAAGATCTATACCTTTTCTACAGCATGCTACAAATGTTTCCTAATGTTATCTACCACATACTAAAACCAATTGTTTATCAAGTTCCTGTGAACTTAGTCAGAGTAGGGAACAGGGCCTTAGATTACTTTTTCTGAAGCATTTGTGTTATTTGACTACTGAGATTTATATTTTATATTGCTTTTTGTTAACATTTATTTTCAGAAAGTGCCATTGTACTTAAGATTCAGAACTACTTTGATGCTTGGCAAGCACTTTTATTAAAGCCCGACATCTTTTTTAAGATTTCTTGGCTGTGCAAGAAATACGAAGAGGCAGTGTAAGTATCAACAGTGTTACAAATCATTTGCATAAGATTCTTTCTAAGAAGGAGATCTTCCTTGATATTTTTCTCTGCCATTTAGAAAATAAACTTGCAAAGCTGGCTGGCTGTAGTCCCCTGTTTGCAGACCCAAGACAGCAACAGAACCGAGATTTGCCACTGATGCTACAAGTGGCTGATCTCAGGGGATGATTTAAAGCCCTTGTCTATTCGGTCCTAGTTTACTCACCAAAATATTAGTTAATGTCAGCTCAAATATGAAACTAAATTGAAATCACTGGTTCAGTTCAGACAAGGAAAAGCCAACATATGGGGTGAAGTTACATTTGCTGTCTAGTCAAGGACAGTCAAGAGTAAGCTACAGTTTATCAAAACAAGAAAACCCATCTACATTCACGGCACTGTCCCAGAAGAGGTAACCCCTGAGTGTAATTTTATTTATTGGTGCCCTCAAGTGCATTTTTGAGTCAACAACTCATTTTTGAGTTAAAACTTGGTGCTCAGCATGATAATCCATTTCAAGGTTGTTTTTTTTCCTAAATAAGGAACAAAAACATTTTGCCATCTTCCTCTTTGCAAAAATACAAAATACCTCTTCTTTTTTTATGATCTCATTTGCTGTCTTCTGCCGAAAGAGGACTGGCTATAAAAAAAAAAAAATGGCAATCACTTTGTTCATTTTGGACTTGGATTCCACCTAGTGAGAGAAACTACTACTTATGAACCATGTGTAATAAATTGGTTTGATAGTGCTATATACCATAAAGGCTTTAAGGGAAAGGAGGTTCATCTAAAGTAACTGACAATTCTTATGAACTAGACACAAGATTTACCTTCTCTAACATTTACTTGCCAGTTTTATTATGGCACTGATCAGTGCTTTATCTTGTGATTCTAATAACAGATAACTGTGGTGGCCCAGTTATTACTAGGAAGCCCCTGCATGCAAATATTGATGTTTCAAAAGCAATCCCATTAAAATGGACTTATTCATAAATTTCTACTGCAAAAAAAATGATAAAGATTGCTCGACTTAAAGCAATGCAAAGAACCACCACAGGATATGATGACTTCTGATATTCTTCTGATAAAGCTGGCAAAAAGGACCATTTACTATTTCTAATACATAAAAAATGTTATAAATAATGAGAACTTTACGAGGTTTGACATTTTAAATACATTTATCCCTACAAACCCAGTCAAATTTTCTATCCCAATAAGAAGAAACACAAATGGAAAGCCTAAGAATTTAATTTAAAAACTTTTCAAAATACTTTTTAAAAAGAATTGACTTCAAATCTATAGATAATTGAAAAGCCCAAATAAAATTATAAAAACTATTGGACTTTGCTTTTTTCCACCACTGAAATAGAAACTGTTGACACAGTATTACTATTTAAATATGAAAAATTTATATCAACTCTACCTTCAAGATAGTACAATTTTTCTAACGTTTATCTACATTTTCTAACAATTATCCCTCATGTTCTCCAAGTTCATTTTATTCACTGATAAAATACAGTATAAAATAGAAGGAAATAACCAAGTTCTTTGGAAATGTTAATAAACCTTTAAAAACTCTATTCATTAATAGGATATACAGACATATTTTCATCCTTTTCAGTCTGTCCTATAAAAAGAGAGTAAGATTTCAGTCCGAACTAACAAACAATTATTTAATAAGAAATAATAAGAAAATACACCTTCCCTTAGTATTACTGCTTTTGCAGAGAACCATATAACCACTCTTAGGAATACTTAATTTCTGCCATTCTTAAATGTTTTTATCGGTATAATCTATGTTTCTAATCATATCCTAGTGTATACTAAAAGTCTGTAGATATTGATCAGTCTGTTGGATTTCATCTGTTTTCAGCAAGGATCTGAAAGGAGCTATGGAAATCTTAATAGAACAGAAACGACAAAAGCTTTCCACTGTTGAAAAGTTGGATGAACACATGGATTTTGCATCCCAGTTGATTTTTGCACAGGTATCGACAATGTACTAAAAATATGGCTAACTTTGACATTTCTGACATTCTCCTGTCAGTAGCAACACAGGCTTTGCAATTAAAACTTCATGTATCTATCTGAAAGTCATGTCATCATAAAGGGATACAAATTAGTTGATTCTGGGGAGTCCCTAACAGCAATTCAAACATTGAATAGTTGCATTTTCGGCAAAAGGCGCTTGTCTGATTTTTTTCATGGCTTAAACAACACCCTTAAAACTCTTGCATCTATCCCTGAATGTCACCCAGTCTTTCCCTAACCCCTGTATTTTATCTTGATGTACTACCTCTTGTTTGCAAAGGCTTCAAATCCTATGTAAATCCTACCTTGTATAATCTCCGACAGCCCACAAACTCTGTGAGAAAAGGCAAGAAATCAGTAAGAATCTGAGCTAAGAACAAACATTTGCTTTTCTGTAAGATAATAGACACCCATCAAAACATGAGTTTTCTGTTTTTCTCCAAAAGACAAAAAATAAATGCTTTTTAGCATATGAGATAGAAAGACTATCAAGATTTTTACTTTTGTTTAAAGTAGATATTGTAGGTCCTTCCCATTGGACTGCTATAGGACCTTTGTTGCCATCAGAGGTCAGCAATCAACATTTTCCAAAAAATTTCCAATTTTTTCAGAACAGAGGGGATCTGACTGCTGAGAATGTGAACCAGTGCGTGCTGGAGATGATGATTGCTGCTCCTGATACTCTGTCTGTGACTCTCTTCTTCATGCTAATACTGATTGCAGAGCACCCCACAGTGGAAGAGGAGATGATGAGAGAAATTGAAACTGTTGTGGGTAAGCAGGAGCTGCAAAGTGAGTGATGTGAGAATATAATTTTGCTTCAGCAGTGATCTAATTTTGATTCTTCAAAGGTTGAAAATTCTAAGTGTTTTCTTCTAACAGAAGCATTTGCTGTAAAATATGTGAACTACCATTACGTGTAAAAGATTTTATTCAAGATCAAATGAAAGAAGATGAGCAATTTGTAAGATAAATTCAAATAGGAACCATCAGAATTGACAAACTATTAGAAAGAATGCACTATACTCACTCCTCAGCAACAGCAGTGCAAATCAGCACTCACCTCATAAGTTCCATTGAAGTTATTTTCCATTTAGCTTGAAACAGCAAAAGGCGATGCTCATTTCAAATACTTCTAATCACCAATATTTCTCTGTGTACATATAGAACCTGTCTAAGTTTTCTGCAGAAGGTAAAGATTAGAGAAAACCAAAATTATATTCTGCTGTCATCCATTCTGATATCAAACTGCTCTCCTCTTTAAGTACTAATTACTAACTACTTCAAAACAAAACACAATCAAGATTCCAAATTTGTATTCTTCTCTTTCTCTAGACTTCATTCAAAGCCTGACACTGAACTAATATAGAAACTAATTTCATCCACTCTTTTTCAACATTTACTTCTGGTCAGTTAAACACTAGGAAGTGTATAACAAGCCTTTTACTCTTTTTCCAAGGTACTTTTAATAAATCTTATGTTATTGTCCTCATGAGATTTAAGTACTCACTCATCTTGCCTGTTTCTTTCTGATAGCCTTGATTTCTAAGGCAGTAGAATGCTGTTGCCTTTTCGTTAAGCAAATGACGAATCAGGGTAGCAAAGCTGCCTTTTATCTTCAAAACCTACCACTGCAGTGGTCAACCTGTAGTTCTTGAACTGCTTGTGGCTTGACAATTGAAGTAAGGCTCCCACTGGCAGTACGTTGTGGCACTGATACTGCTACTGATGGAATCAAGCTGGGAGGAAGTTACTCATGGTAACCGAAATAGTAGGGCCACAGTAGGGCCTAGCTGTACAGCCAACCAAACCCAATCCCATGGTGAAAATTTAAGGTCCCTAGAAAGTTCTCTGTCATCTGCAGACTATTCCCAGATTCTGTTTGCTGTCAGCTCTCCGAAGATTTATTTGCTGTGTCTTGTTGGCCTCAGTCATACTGAAGTCAGGGAAGGACCTTCAGAATTTTGACATTGACAAGAAAGCAAAACAAAGGCTCATAACCTATTAAGAAGAAGATAAGGTGAGAAGATCATAAATTAATAAAGTAGGGTTTGTGCTGATGAACAATATAGCAGATTTCTGGAATCTAAGGCTACATAAAACTCCTTAGAAGCTGTTGGATCTTTCCTACCATTTCAGAAACTGAGAACCTTCCAAAATGTTTTGTTATTTGTACAATGAAGCTATTAAATTCATAACCAACTCTTCTTCACCATTTGTTTTATTCCGCAAGGTGACAGAGACATACAGAGTGATGACATGCCAAACTTAAAAATCGTGGAGAATTTTATTTATGAGAGCATGAGATACCAGCCAGTTGTGGACTTGATCATGCGAAAAGCTTTACAAGATGATGTAATTGATGGCTATCCAGTGAAAAAGGGGACAAACATTATTCTCAATATCGGACGTATGCATAAGCTCGAATTCTTCCCAAAGCCAAATGAGTTTTCTCTTGAAAATTTTGAGAAAAATGTAAGTTTTCTTATCTTGTTTCTTACAGGAAATTGGGTATTATTTATTGACAATGTATCTTCCTCTTATTTTGGTCACGAGCTTTGTGACCATAACACTGTTTTTCCTTTGTCTAAGGTTCCTGGTTGTCTATACATCCTGATTAGTGCTGTTATTATTATTATTAAAGCTAAGTGGAGATTTTCCTATCAAAGTGCCTCTTAAAAAATAATCACGATATTGGAAACAAAGTTTTCTCAGACATCTTAATTTTGATTAAAAATTTCTGATTAAATTTGTCAGACACACATAGTTCCCGTTAGATGCTCTGACACTGGACAAAACAAAGAGGCTTTAGGCAGCTGGAGCCATGCAAGCAGTACAACACAGAGCTGAGGGCATGTGAGGATTCTCTGGACAGGTGAAGCGGTATAGTAGCTCCTGAGAGACTGAGAATATACCACCCATTTTATTCTCTCTTTTTTTATTTTTTCATATATTTTTTTAAGTTCCTAAATAAAAATAAGCAGCTTTTATAGACCAAAATGGAAATCCTAAATTTTAACCAACTCAGTACTGCAGATGTTGAGTAATTCAGTCCCAGTTCAGCACAGTTCAATTTAAGTTAGAATATAACTCCCAAAAGAACTAAAATTTTCTTTAGTCTACATTACTGAGTCTATATCAAAAGCAATATGTGAACTTTTTTCCTACTTGTAATCCCCTACTATTGAAAAATCATCCATCAGATTATTTACTTTCATTTAGATCTCTGCTCTTCTGATTACTGATTAAACAAATCGTTTTGCAAAACTGTATTTGCTCAGCAATAATCATCTGGAAATATGAAAACTGTATTGAAAGAAAATAGACTGATTCTATGGCATGTTGATTCCTTGGTTTTGACTGTTAACCATCACAGATGGGAGCGGAAGATACTGCTACCCATGTGACAGAGAGCACAAAATATGAAATATTAAGGTTTGGTTAGCACTCCTATTAGGGAATTAGAAAGACCTCTGGAATAAATAGCCAAGCAAGAGTGGAGAGCATAATCAACTTAGTTCTACAAAAGGAATCTCAACTGCAGAATGTTAGCCTTACTATCATAGATGCACACGTTTTCCTGGTATGCAAGACTTTTCTTACATTTTCTAGTGGCTTGTAAAATGTTACGGTTGACTGGGGTTGAAGCTAAAAGGTTAATGTTTTCTACAGCTGTCATAGTTATCATTTTGTCTAAATAAAAAGGTTAGGAAACAATTCTATTACCTGGCAAAATTTTTTCTTTCGAGATGTTAGCAGCTGCACAACTAAGTGTCCACAGGCAGTGATTTCAGTTTTAAGAAATAAACAGATAACACACTTTGCTGCACCAAAGATGGGATTATTAGTAAAAACACCTCAAAAAATAATTAAGAAAATAAAGAAACAAAAGATATGAGTGGTCAAGCCAGAAACAAGCCTCTGAGTTTTACATTTTTCCTATCAAAAATCAAAGAGTACCACATATGCCACACACACAAGTGAGCATGAAACAACCTGGTTAACGTTTCTAAACTGCTGGTTGATTACTCATAGCAATCTCTGCACACAGTATTAAAAACAACAGATCAAGAAAAAAAGTCAGTGTAGAAAATTAAAGAGAGTGATTAAGTTTATTGAAATAACCGTTCACTGTGAATACTTTCCATTTTGCCACCCAATATTTTCATTCTAAGTATTTCTATCAAAATGGATTTCTTGCTTATTTTATAAGTACATTTTGCTACTAAAAATGTTTCCCCTTGACCAAATATTTAACCATATTTTCTATCTGACTTGATGCATTCTATATGCCACATAATTATTACAGCAGGCATAATTTTCACACAGTTCTCGTAAGTGAATAGCAATCCACACCATTATTTATGATAAGATGGCATTGTTAGAATCTAAACATTTTTCCATTTTCCCAGGCCGCGCACTTGGCATTGTGCTGTACTGCCAGCTGCTGTACTTGCTCTGTATTATAACACTTGCATTTACCTATCATTTTTCAAAAAGCACAGCTCAGTTTGTTTGAAAAAGTTAAACAGAAAACATTTTTATCAGTCTGAAAATGAGAAAAAAGGAAACTTTTTTCTAGATAATTTAATATAAGGCAGCCTTTTCTACTCTATTCTTGGGTTAAATAGGAAGTCAGGACACAGCTAATATCTTACTTTTTTAAAAAGAAAGCTACACAGATGAAGAAAAATAATTTATTTATAGTCAGACTTGTTTTTTCTTACTCATAACAAGTATCTTTGTACTTCATTAGCAGTACTACTCATGCTGTTGGGACTGTTTTGAATAACTGATCTATTCAATGTCAGTAAAAGTAGCAGAACTGGCTGTGCATTCTTCATCAGTTCTGGGAATCCTGCATTTCACATTTCAGTTGATAGGACAGGAGACAATAATTTTATAAATGTTATTTCTCTATTAGAAATCAAATAAAATTTTCAACACTACAGTTTATGACAAATTAATTCTCAGGAACACTAACTTTTTAATGACATTTATAGTAGGCGTATGGCTTTATAATTATCTTTAGACAAGGCATCAGTCAGTATTCTCAGACATTTATGAGCTTTGTAATGAACGTTTTCTGAAAAAGTTTTTAACGAACTTTAACACATATTGACGAGCGAAAGCTTCGCTCCATTGCACAGCTTGTGATAAAATCCCTGTAGTTCACAGGATGAACAGACTGAAAATACATGGGCAGAATTCAACTGCTTAACTTGACATTCCCTGCTATCTTAGCATTTAAAATGGCATATCTTCTGTAGGTGTCTCTGTATTTTGGCTTGACTTGGTTGGGAAGGCTGTTCAGTGTAAAGAAAAGAAGTAAGTGCTCCCATGAGATTCTTCCCACAAGTTTTTCAGAATATATTTACTACCAGTTTCCATCATAATTTTGGCTACTTTTATGAAGAAAAGTTTGTCTTAAAGTTTATTCCTCATGTTATTCTGTGCAGGTTCCTTCACGCTACTTCCAGCCATTTGGATTCGGCCCTCGGGGCTGTGTAGGAAAGTTTATTGCCATGGTAATGATGAAAGCAATTCTGGTGACTCTTCTGAGACGGTGCAGAGTACAGACAATGAAAGGAAGAGGCCTTAACAACATCCAGAAAAACAATGACTTATCCATGCACCCAATAGAAAGGCAGCCTCTGCTGGAGATGGTTTTCACACCAAGAAGAAACACAAACAAAAATCAGGATGACTAAAATGGATCAGCATTAAAGTTACAGGGCTTTCTTAGCCACAGCCACTAAGAAATCCCCATCATTCCTAGGTAAAGTTATAGAGTAAAACATTTTCTTGTCCCTAAATCAGTACAGCTTCAGATGACATCTCGTTCTGCCTGCACAGCAGAACCAGGTTCTGGCCACAACTGCAGTGTAATCAAGTAAGACTAAAATTACTAAATAGTCCCGTTGTTAGGTGATGCCACACTATATGCAGGATTCCTGACTACTTTTTAAAACCATCAAGTTCAGACAAAGTTATGCCTTGCCTTTCAAACAGTGTAAGTTCAGAGGTTTGGGGGTCAACAAAAGAACATGCCTGACGTGTTTAATTCCAGGACTACGTGTCTCCCCTTTCCCCACGCTTCCCCAAAGTTGGACCCAGCAGTATTTAACTACTGTAAAAGCTCTAATTATTTAGTTATGAAAACATCTGACTGAGTAATATTAAAGTTGATTTTAAGACTATGAAACAATTTAAAATATTTAAGACATATATAAGTTATAAAAAAAGTTTGTACAGAAAGTCATGCAAACATTTATCGTGTTTTCCTTTCATATTAAACAGATACCAAAGACTTACAGTGTCAGATAGATTTTGCTGATGCTAGTAATTTTCAGAATACTAGGTAATATGACAGCTGAGATAACTGTTCTATGTTTTTAAAACCCAGCGTCCTGCTACAGAGTATGCTACAGAGGATCTGTAAACATCTTAGCAATGATCAGCTGAGAAAAAGGTAATGAATATGAAACATTACCACTAGTATTAACACAGGGCAGGGGGGAAAAATACTCACAGCTCCACCTCATCTGCTTAACTGTAGAAATTTCTCACCTCACCTCAGTTTGGTGAAGCAATTCAAATTCTCTCTAAGCTGCCTAAGCAGTACCAAATCCTGTTTCAACCTGGTTTTAATTGCTTAATTCTACTTCAGAGAGTAAGATTTGGAGTTGTTGCCCATGTTCCCACACCACAGCAGGGGTCCCTCCCTAATAATTATCCACATAGCTCTTATTGCTTCTTCTGAAAGAGCACTGGGCCTCATCCTGCTCTCAAGCACCCACCGACTTAAAGAGAGTCAGTAGCATAACAAGAGCAACACTGGCTTAAGAGGTAGACTTCCCCCCCCCCCCCCCCTTTTTTTTTAAGGTAAAATGGGCTTCATTCATCTACTCAAGGTAAGATGGAGTCTCATTGAGTAAATGCTGAGAGCTTTATAGTAGCAAAGGAGAGAAGTTCTGAAGTAACAAGCAGATTTCTAGAAAACATTTTCTTAAAGGGTTTTTGCATACACAGATTTTTATTTTAATTATAAATTAGGATTAGTTTTATACTTAGTCCTTAACAGGAAAGCTACATAACTATCCAAAATTTCTTGTTGAAAATTGACCTATCTTGAAATCTGTACAGATATTGATGAATATCAAGATTCTATTAGCCTAATGACAAGTTGTTAGTTTGGTCAAGAAGAAAAAGACCTCCCTGGGTTAATTCCTTAACAGAGACTTTCCATGTTCAGTAAGCTTGAGTTTTCACTCTCCGTAACCCAAAGCAAGGCATTTCCTGGATAAAGTGCCTTGATAAAGCAAATCAACCAATGTATGATAGGCTTTATATTAATCTTTTCCTTCCAAGTCACTTAAACTGTAAAAAGAAAAATTGTTTATGTATTGTTTATGTCCTTACTTTAAAAATCTAATTAAAATTAATTAGACAATCTGTTCCCTCAGACCACTGCTCTCAGGTGCAGGTTCAGCAGAGGAAGATCTAGCCAGTAGCATATAAACATTGCATAAACCGAACAAATAAATATGTGTTCCAACCAAAGGTAATTAATTAGGTCAGGCTGGGACTGCTGACAAAGAAGAGGAGCTCCACAATTAGGTCATTTCTCAAAACAACATGTAAATCTTCCAGAGTAATTTAAAAAAAAAAAATAAATCAAATTTGAAAGCAGAATAATTTATTGTAGCGAGGTTCCTTTTAAAGATTGCTCCATAGCATTTGTGTGGTACCCAAAAAGGACAATAGTAAATGCAATCCTATAACACCTGAATAAAGACAAAATTGGGCATTTGAAGATGTATAGGAATAGGACTTCTATTTTCTAAGTCATGAAGTGACACAGTGGTATGTACCTTTGGAATATCTAATGTAACCTCTATTTCTACGTTCTCTGTAGCCTTTAAACTAGGAAATTGTTAGAGCTGTTGGGAGAAGGAAAAAAAACCCCAAACAAACAACAACAAAAAAACTTATTAAATCCCATTCTTACTCATTCTGTATTGTATAACACCAAAAAGAGTACTTCAGTGGACACGCATTTCTCATTTGTATGAGAACTTTAAAAAGAAAGCCACTGAAGGGTCTTTTTTCTCCGGAATAAAATACTATTTTATACACAGTATGGATCTTTGCTTATTTCGCACACAAAAACATATTTTATAGTGATAATTTACTCTCTGATTTTCCATCTCATAATTATAGGTCTCTCCCTGAATAAAATTTTTCACAAGGTTGGAATTAATAAATTACTTTTATCATTCAAATTTTGAAGTAATTATATAAAATCATGTAGATACATGGAAAATGCATGCTGCTCTGATTTCTTTAATGTATTATATATTGTTTAATTTGTAGACTGGAATTTCAGAAACATGATTACCATAATTATTCTATGGAAAAAATAAAGCAGGTTCAATTTTTACTTTTTGTAAGCCAGCCTGCAGAATTATCTCCCATTGTATTTTAAGTATATTCTTTCTGATATGCTTTGCACATAGTGTTTCTGGTCCTCAAATTTCTACAGCACTTAATTTTATCCAAATGTGGACAACAGACCTGTTAATTAATCTGAGCTGTTAGCTAATCTGAGCCATTAGCTAACCTGATCCTCATTCTCCATATCTTTATTATGGCTGTTATGGACTGGTCTATTTGCATGAACATTTGCACAATAAGATCCATTTCCCCTCCTCATATACTTACATATGTTTGAGAACTGCAATTGGTGAAGCAGTGTTTCAAAGCTTGCCATGTGGATATAAACAGTTTAAAACTTTTCCATGTATATATGCCATTGTACAAAACAGAGCTCTGATTTTAAATGGTGTTTTATTACCAGGTACTGTAAAAATTTAAGTGAATTAAAACCACATCAAGTCTACTGTCATCAAGTGACTATTCCATTAATGTTCAATACATCAACATAGACCAGATCTGAAGACTACATTTTATACATCACTGTGATTATGGGCTGCTCACAGCACATAAACGTGGATGTTGATAGACAATAAAATAATTCTTCAAATAAAAGTTATACGCACAAAACTGAGTTTTAAATCATGTTACATTGTGTTTTCTCAACATAAGAATCACAAAAAAAGTATTTAAATGTACGTGTATGCATGCATGAACTGATTGTTAAAGCATGTGATACAAGGATGAAATCTGGGATGTTCTAAACTCAAATTTCCCACTGATTTCAGAGGATATGCTATTGCAAAGATTTTTAATAACAGTAAGAAAGCAGAAATAGATTAAGTAATTTAAATTCATACAAGACTGCTTACCTAGGAATGCACTTTATCAAAGCTTTAAAAGAAGGGAGAAGAGGTAGTTTTTGCTGATTTTTAAGATAATAGGGATTTGTGGATGTAACAAAATGCTTGACTCGATGATACAAACAAGAGGATCATCTATCTGTGAGAAAAGTATCTGATGTAATAAAAAATGAATAATAATAAAATAATAATAATAATAAATAATTTGGATAATAATAATAAAAATAACAATAAAATGAAACAAAGCAAAGAAATAAACTGACTACATAGTTCAAAGTAAATTTAATCTCTTTCTACTCATATCGTGATGGCATAACAAATTCAGCTTATATCTGTATAACTAATTTATTTCACTTTCAAATGAAAGCCTTTAGAGTGATAATTCTTGTATTTCACTAAGGTAGTAAATGGCACACAAAAAACCCAAACCAAAACAACAACAACAAAAAACACCAAAAAAAACCCAACGCACCCACAAGAACTCTTTAACATAGCTGCAAATGGATAGATTTTTCAGACAGTAACCTGATCACGAGATACTCCCAGTGACAACATTTATCATAGAATTCTACAAGCTCTGTTGTAATCTTTAAACATTGATAAACAATTGTCAGTTTTATTAGATTGTTCACTTTCTGCATTCTCCAATACAATCCAGTGTTATAGTCTCAGTTAGTATCCCATGAAATTCAATTCTTAACTTTAAAAGAAAATCCCAATCGAAAGTTTACAGCAGAAAGGAATGTATGACTATTGGATAGAAGAAAAGAGATAATATGTTGGGCCAAATCTGCTCTGATCGATAGTGAAATAAATCCTTCTCTAATCTAAGATTGGAATTTGCTGCTGACATATTCATTTTAAAGCAGCAGTTACCCAGGACTCGAGAGGTTAAGACTGCTAGGGCTCAAAACAACATTACCTATCTACTATTATTGCAAGTCTTAAAATTTATTATGTCTATTTACAAAAGTGACATAGTTTTACAGTTATCTACTGTTATAACAATGTTTTCAAACACAGACCTTTAATTTTACAATGCAGACGAGCACCCAATTCCATAGATCTACACTGCTGTAGCAATAATTCCATTCAAATGCATCAATGCATTACAGAAAAAAAATCCAGAATTGTCTTTTTTAGAATTATATATTGTGAACTACAGTCACTCAAAAAACCCTACTGCTTTCATAAAGTGAGATGATGTCACACTGTTCATATTTTTGCTATCAACTCTTTAGGTGCAGATAACTTTATTTAGGTACAAACATAATTGAAAAGATCTATGAGTTAACATTGCACTCTAAGCAGGGTCCAGCAGATGGCACACAAAGAAACTGTTCATGCAACTGTCCTGGTTTGAGGTAAAACAGGACCAATTTTGTTCAGTAACTTTACTTTCTAGCTAGGCCTCTTCTCACTGCTGAAATTAACAGCCTGTTGTGCAGAAAACTGTTCACTCTCAGAGTGATAAGACCCATGTTTATAGTTGATGCCAAGGAACGGTACGCAGAGAGGCTCTTGCTTTTACTTATTGCTATAACAACCAAGGCCAGCCAACTTTGTTACTTGCCCCGTTGGAGGGTCGGAAGTGGAAAAGAGTAGAGGGGTCACCTGTCCTGTCCACTCCTCTCCGCAGGTGTGACCCCTGATACCCTGACCAACAGGGTATTCCATCCCATCTGCCTCATGCTCAGTATAAAAGCTGAGGGATCAAAGGGTCAGTCCTCTTTCTTCAATGGCCAGCATCCTGGGAGGACTCTGTCTCTGTGTCTGCCTCTGATCCTGATCCTGACTCCAGATCCGGAATCCAGTTCCCGTCTGTCACTGAGTCCAGTCTGGGAGTTCCCCAGCAGCTGCTGTTGACGTGATTGTCATCCTGGGAGCTTGATATGGTTTTGTATATATTTCATTATTTTTCTTTTTATTATTTTATTATCAATATTTCATTGAAGTAGTTTAGTTCCTTCTAAACTCTTAAGTCTCTCTTTTTCTCTCTCTTTCTTGCCTCCCGAGCGGAGCAAGAGAGAGAGAACGCCTGTCGTTCCACCGGATTGGGCCAATCTGGCCCAAACTGCGACAGCAATAAGAACAGCTTATGTATTACTGACGTCCCTGGTGATATAAAAAAGCTAAAAGCCAATAAACTCCTATGGTCTTATTCAGTGCCCTGGTTTGAGGTAAAACAGGCCAAATTTTGTTGTGTAACTTTACTTTTTAGCTAGGCCTCTTCTAACAGCTGAAATTAACAGCATGTTGTGCAGAAAAATTCATTCTCGGAGTGATAAGACCCATGTTTATAGTTGATGCCAAGGAATGGTATGCCGAGAGGCTCTTGCTTACACTTAATTGCTATAACAACCAAGGCCAGCCAACTTTGTTATTTGCCCCATTGGAGGGTCGGAAGCGGAAAAGCGTAGAGGGGTCACCCCTGCGTGGAGGAGCGGACAGGACAGGTGACCCCAAACTGACCAACAGGGTATTCCATCCCATCTGCCTCATGCTCAGTATAAAAGCTGAGGGATCAAAGGGTCACTCTCTTTCTTCAAAGGCTGGCATCCAAGGAGGACTCTGCCTGTTTCTCTGCCTTTGATCGCAATCCTGAATCCAGATCTGGAATCCAGTTCCCATCCATTGCTGAATCCAGTCTGGGACTTCCCCAGTGCCTGTCAGTGACGTGATTGTCATGCTGGGAGCTTGATACAGTTTTGTATATATTTCATTATTTTCTTTTTATGATTTTATTATTAATATTTCATTGAAGTAGTTTAGTTCCTTCTAAACTCTTAACTCTCTTTTTTTCTCTCTCTCTCCTGCCTCCCTTCGAAGCGGAGCAGGAGAGAGAGCATCTGTTGTTCTGCCCGATTGGGCCAATCTGGCCCCAACCACGACATTCAGTTATTAAACACTGCTTTACAAAGAGGTGGAGTCATTTTAGAGTCCTTGAAAGTATAGAGGTGGAGGGAAAACTAAGCACCAATAGTGTGGACAGAATTTATTGGCATTATTCCAATTAGTACTGGCATTAGAACACTATTTTCAGATATCACCTTTTACTAAAAGTATTCTCCCAGTCTAGCTGAGTGGAATCTGTATGTATCGTTTGGCATCAAGATAGGTAGAACACTGCTTAGTAAGTTTCAAATGATTTCTGAGAAATTGTAAGGATCTGCTGGCCTTTTAAGTATAATTCGGTTTAACTTAATTGATTTGATGCATTGATACTAACTCACTCTCTTTTAAAATGATTTTTTTTGTATGATTTTACCTTGTTGCTTGGTTAATTTAATTTAGTGACTCTATGGCATTCTTCCATAGTCCACAGTAAAAGAGGAATCTCTAATGAAACATTAGTCTTTGAAGGAAAGTGGATTTTTGTGTATTGATCCTTCAGTGAGTAATGCAGGTCCCAATATTTCATGCAGCTTCACCACGCTTCTACAGTAGTTATGAACTTATCAGTCCAAGAATTGAGCAAGTCTTCATAACAACTCCTTATTTGTTAAATAATTGCTGGTCAAAACCAAGACTAGTCAACTCAGCTGCAAAAAAGGATGTTTGGCATAATGTGCACAACTCCATTAAACTGCCTGATTAGAGCTGAAAATACCTCCCATCGGATTTCAACCATTTAATTCCTCTTTAGTTTTAGAAGAGCTGATTAGCATCTCACTCAATGCTTTATAAACTTATCCTTACCTTGTAATGATATGTAGATGGACTTGAATTTCATTCTCCGTTTAGCAGCCATTGAAAGATTCTTGGCAAGTAATTATAGATCAAAATAGCTATATTCAGAAACTACACCTTCTAACATCTATATGCATATTTGTATATATATTCACCTTTTTTCATTCCAGCAAATGTTAGAAGATATTTTTCAGTGTTAGACAATAGTTCAAGAGAGACATGAGAAGAGTATAAATCAGTATTATTATAATATTAAGTATGGCGCTAACTGCATTAAGAAAATTGCCACTTACTTCCATTTCAGAAAGCACATAATTAAATTTTGCAAAAGGATTAGATCCAGCTACTGAATGAATGCTAAAGCAGCTGCAAATGGATCTTTTTCTGTTTGATGTGAAGTGAAATGTTTTCAAATGAAATTTCACCAGCTCAGATGTATAAATACAAATGAAACTATATTCATTGGTCTTGTCTTCCTTCTTCCATGAAGAATAATGCAAAGAAGATAAACTGATACTACAGAAATGCTATCAATCCATTTTATTACTTTACCTAAGGATCTCAAAGCATATTATGAGTATCAATTAAGTCTTCAAAACAGAGCTGACTTGCTAAACCCATGCCCCAGAGAAAGGTTACAGTAAAAAACAATCTACTGTGTAGCTCAGGAACTAACTGCCTGGGGCCTCCCTTCACTCCAATGACAATCTTTGGTCAAAACCCCAAGACACTGGGACCATAATCCGGTTTAAATGCCTTTGCTTAGATGCCAGGATATACGGCCAGAGTCTGCATCTATAAGGATGCATGCATGGTGTGAGTAAATAAGATTATGTATACAGTAGATATTTCTCTAACACTATGTAAATCATATGATCTAACAATTTAACCAAAGGCTAATAGAGCAGGAAATATATAATAAATATATGACAATACTTTGGTTAGAATGTACACTAAAACTCAGGGATAGCAGAAAGTTGCAGACTAATGAAAAATGAGAAGGAAAGCCAACTGTTATTGCAAATGTGTACACGTGGCTCTAGGGAACCTACAGGTGAAGAAGACGACACCACCATCAGGAAAAACACCTTGTCAGAACTGGGGACACTAATGTCGTGTTGTGATACTCCACCTAGGGAAGAATAGCCATCAACCTTGGGAATCTACACATCATCAAGATGTGCCCTTGTGGCAAAGAAGGCCAATGGTCTCCTGGGGCGCATTAAAAAGAACGTGACCAGCAGATCGAGGAAGGTCATCCTCCCCCTCTACTCTGCCCTGGTGAGGCCACAGCTGGAGTTCTGGGCTCCTCAGTTTAAGACAGACAAGCAGAGAGTCCAGCAGAGGGCTATGAAGGTGATCAGGGGACTGGTGCATTTCTCTTATGAGGGAAGGCTGAGTGACCTGGGTCTGTTTAGCCTGGAGAAGAGAAGACCGAGAGGGGATCTTACTAATATCTAAAGTGCGGGTGTCAAGAGGATGGGGCCAGACTCTTTTCAGTGGTGCCCAGTGACAGGACAAGGGGCAATGGGCACAAACTGGAACACAGGGAGTTCCATCTGAACATGAGGAAAAAAATTCTTTACTTTGAGGGCATCAGAGCACTGGAACAGGCTTGCCCAGAGAGGTTGTGGAGTCTCCTTCTCCGGAGACATTCAAAACCTGCCTGGATGCGATCCTGTCCAACCCACTCTAGGTGAACCTGCTTTGGCAGGGGGGTTGGACTAGATGATCTCCAGAGGTCCCTTCCAACTCCTACCATTCTGTGAAGATACAAAGAGAACACTTCAAGAGGGATTGATACAGCTTACTAAAATGTACCAGCTGTGGTTTATTATTGCTTGCTTATTGTTATTAAGTAGGTTACCAGTAAATTATTGTCTCTATACCATGCATTTTCCTTCATTACTGGGAGGTATCCTGCTTAAAATAACGAGTGCAAGAACCTCAAGGGTTTTTTGGCTGGTTGGTTTTTTAACAGCTACTTAAAATTATATCAAGGAATGACAACTCCCCATTTTCCAGCAACACATTAAGACTTCTTTGCCATAATAGGAGAATGTCACCTGGCAAATACAAAAGCCTGTGAAATTCTCTAAAATTTGAGTCATTTATCATCAATCATTTGTGAAAAGTTCCATGGGATCTGTATCACGACCCAATAAAGGATAAATTGTTTTGGAGAACTACATCTTACAGGGTTAAAAGGTTTTCATACAGCATGCTAGTACAAAACATTGGCGTGCATGAGATAGCGAGGCTTGCGATTCACAGGACGAGGAAGTTTATGCAAACTACACAATGAAGATATACTCCCTAGTGAGTATTCTCTCCTGGGCTCTCTCTGTGCTCATCCTCAAAAGCCTGAGTTTAAGAGCTCATCCTCAAAAGAGCTCAAGTTTAAGAAGGCAAAGTCTCTGCAATTTAGCTACTACCACTAACAACAGAACCCGAGGTTGGGTAACTGATAAAAAAAAAAAAAAAAGATAAACAAACATACCAACCCACAACCCACCATATTTTGTGAAAGAGAGGGCAATGATGCAGTACACAGTATTGACATGCACAATAGTCTCCAAACGTTATAACCTATTCAAAGCCCAAGTTTACCATGTTCTTTAAAGTTGTCAAGCTACAGATCATTAATATGCGAGCAGCTTAAAGCATAATATTGGACCTACTTAAATTTCAAACCACTTACTGAATTTCCGTTTGAAGTTTGCTAATATAAATCCATTTCCACATTATCTTTTTTTATTAAACAATTAAATTCCCAATCGTCCTCTGAGAATTCAAGGAGTTCTCTGTAGAACAGAGAGTAGGGACAGAGCACAAACAGAAGCAATAGGAGACAAAACCAAGCCAAGACGCTGCTGCAGTATTTGGCTTCTGTAGAGGCCGATTAATTAGCATGGTGGTTTTGTTACACCATAGTCTTTCAAACAAAATACCACAGACTGGACTTGGATCAGAGTAAAAACCCTTAATGAATATTACTGCAGTGGAGCCTTTGCAAGTCCAATGACTATTTATATATTAGTCCACAGTTTGAAAAGTTAAAAAATAAACTGTGACATTTATTCACCAAGCCTTTTTAGAACTTACAATGTGTGGTTTACAGGGGTTCATTTCAGTATTCTGAGCCAGTCTAATGAAATGTCATGTAAAGTCAGTGGGATTTAGAATTTTAAGTGTTACAATTGCTCCTGAAAGCAAGGAAAAATTAATTCTAAATATATTTTAAAATTAATAGCAAAGACATCATGTTCTTCTAACTAATTAGCAATAAACAGCAGTACATATGTACAACGTAAAACCTAGAGCAAGAGTCTTCCTTCAGTCTGTCATATGAGATATTTTATGCTTCACCTCATCTGCAAACCATTGCCATTATTACTTTTCATAGTATTTTAATTCTGAAATATTAAGGCCATACTTTGTGCCACAATCTGGTTTTGTGCACCAAGTCTAAACATTTTCTTTTTTTTTTTTTTTGCAGTGATCATTCTATTGCAATACATATTTTACTATTTTATAACTACTTCCTATTTGCAGTTTCACTGTGTTGTTTCATTACACAAATAAATTATTTTTCTATAGCATTCTTAAACCTTTAATTTACTTATCCATGCATTTTGCCAGAACATGACAAAATACAGCTAACAACAGCTTAACTAATTTATCAAGGGAGAAACTTTCCAGAGCAGAGAATTAGGCCACATAATACATGGCATTTAGTCCTTGATCTCTTTTTTTCCACTTATTAATGTCTGAAATAACATAAGTGTCGCACTACAGCCTTCCAAAGCAGTATTTTTTATGCATAAAACTACACAAAACTAAAGGGTTTAGTGCATGCTTTGAGATAAATATGAGATCATGTGAATGATGCAAAGCCTGTTGGCATAATGGAGAAAACAAATACTTGGATTCTGGAGATTTATCTATTGCATTATCCCTCTGTCCTGGAGAGAGCTAGTTCAAGCTCTCCAAAATACAGCCAAGGGACAGGCTAACATTACTCCAGCACAGGCAAACAAGAGGTCTAGTTCTCAGGCTTATTCCTCTCATTTTGCAGCAGACAATTCCCAAAATCAGGGAGTTACTGGTGCACAATAAACATCCCCAAACATTCAAAGTCATCATAATGCATTTTGAATGGAAGAAACCATAGAGTTCATCAGGAAGAACATGTGTTAAGTAATAAATACATATTTTGAAGATTTTAAAAGAGGTTTCATTGCCCTAAAGAACGAAGTCCATTTCCAATGGAATTCATGATAGTTTACCAAGCCTTTTTTTCCCCCTCTTCTGAATTACATTTAAATGGCCTGCTGAAAGAAGAAATAAAACCCAATAAACCCCAAGTCTTTCTATTTAAGTGTAGTTAATTTTCTTTAGTTTTGATGGAAAGTATAAAATAGGTTTAAGACTAGCATGTAAAATGGGTTCAGATTCTGAACTCCCTTTGAGAAAAAGGCACTCATATCTGATATTGGCTTCAAATCCATTTCCAGTGGATAAAACAAACATAAAATAATATTTAAACCTTTTCAACTCTTGGAGATTTAACTTCAGGTTAACATCCACAGTAACACATTTTTACAGGTTTCCTGTAGTAGCCAGACATCTATATTAATCTCTGTTTTAAATTTAATACATATATCTAGAAAAACTAAGAATTTAATTAACACCTCTTAATAGCCATTTCTGAAATCACCATATGACCACAGATATGTTCTAACCCTTCGGTATAATTTTGAGCTTTGGCATTACAGAAAATGCAGAAATGGATATGTATTAGCTATGCAAGACTATAAAGCATACGGTCTTCTGATTACTTTAAAATAAGCACTTTAGAAGTTTAATGAAGAGAAATAATTGCCTTCCCCTTACTAATGATGATTCTGCTAGTTTATTAAAAGAAATTTGATGTATTGCATCTTTTTTATGTAACCTAGTAGGACATAGAAATGGAGAAACATGGATTGTTTTACCTACTATATGCATAGATAAGCATTGAAATCAAAGAATGATGCATACATTGCTAATCCCATTTACTCCAGAAATAAGGATTATACAGTCATGCATTCTTTTTATTTGTGTGCTCTCTCCCCAAAACCTTTTGCACTAAAAAAAAATTAAAGAAGGAAGGGAAGAGAATTTTTAAAATATTTTCAAACCCTACAAGTTTTCCAAAACATGCAGCAAGATAGAAGAGAGAAATGCTATACCTGAAAAAAAACCATCAACCCTCTGAATTTATTAGACATTGGAACATGTCTAACGGACCTGTGATCAAACTTTGGTGCTCACAGTTCATTAAAGGGGAAAGCTCAAGAAATAAACCAGACTTTCCTAGTCCTGGTGCCACAGAACTATCTATTTGGTTTCACCAAACAGAACTGTTGTGTCTTCCTTCCAGCTCTTAGGAAGTCACGTACCAGGGAGAGAAACTGGCTTTGTAAACCCCAAACAGCAGCGAAGATTAAAATGGGATACCTAGATCTACACCACTGAACTTATTGAGCAAAAGGAATTGCTTCTATTGAGAACAAACTAGATGGAAACTTCAACCCATTTGTTGTCCCCTAGAAGATGACAGAGTGCCACTTGGACGAAATATAGCCATCAAGAGTCTGGCTTAAACAATGCACTTCCCAAACAATTTTCAGTTTAATAATCCCTCAGTAGTAACAATATCAGATAATAAATCTAGACTGTAAAGTAGGGCCAATTGTGCATTCAAAATTAACTGTACAAAAGAAACTACATCAAGACTTTTTAAAATTAATTAGGGAACAAGTTGTGTCAGATCTATTTTAAATCCCCAGTCTCCAGTATCTCTTTAGAATTAAATACCTTTTAAAGACAAACAAGAACGAAGCAATCATTGCAAACTGGCTTAAATTATTTTTCAGAGCAGGTTTCATATATTAATAGCAATCTGTTTTTGCCAAGTGGGCATAGTATCTTTGGGCCTAGAACAATGACTCACAAAAATAATTATTTTTGTGTAGACTAATGCTTGTGCACAAGATATACAGCTGATACGCAACAGAGTTGTCCATGACAACTATACTTTTAGGTTATTACTAAAGAATATCAAAGGACTGAATATTATAGGGTGGTGATTATATTAAGTGTGTGTATGTATATAAAAGGTTGTACACTTTTTATTTACCCATTACAGTCAATGGCAAAACCCCATCAGGCTTCACTGGATGCTTGGTCAGGACACTCACAACAAAAATACTTTTTGGAAAACAAAACTTTCCCACTCAATTTGGTACAAAAACACTGGGGAAAAAAAATCCACAAAGTCTCAAAAAAATGTTTTTAAAGATGTAATAAGATTTTTGCCTCACAACAGGCAGTCAAACCAGATTATCTAAGATATCTCGGCTATATCTAATTTTTAAAAGTAAAAAGCAATACAAAAGCATAACACCAGACTTTATCCTGCTCCCATTTTAACCAAAAGACGTTTTGCCAGTGCCTTTATTAAGGATACGAGGGGTTTACTCTTTGCAACAGGAAAGCCTTATGTTCTCACTCAACTCTTTGGCAGCATTTTCTCACAATATCCATGATACTAGGGAAGTACATCTTCCTATAGAGCTCTCCTTCACACTAGTGAAGTGTCTTTTTGATATTTTCATAGCTAGAACTGAGGCTGACTGCAACTCTCCATTTATTTGCTCCAATACTGCAGTTTTAAGCCTTTGGAAGAAGATACTGGAGAAACTGTGATTGTACGTAGACCAAAGGAGGTTTTATTAACTCATGCAAAAGCTAAATCTATCTTTAATTCCAATATTTAGCCATAATTGATCATATCTTTTATTCATCATCAGCTTTCAAACTTCAGAATTTTCACTTGATATCTAGAGTTGTGTAAATAAGTAAGGTTTCCAGCAGCGTTTAAATAAATACGTAAGACCAAAAAAACAAACAAAAACAACAATAAAAAAACCCAACAAACAAAAAACCAAAATAAAACCTCAAAAAAGCCAGGTTTTTACTCTTCCTTAAAAATGTAATTGAAGTACAAGCCAGATGGATAGAGAGAACTCAAAACAGGTAACACTTTCATATGCAGTTTTAAATGTTTTGATCCCTAATATTTGTGAGAGGGAAGAGAGAAAAAACAAGAACAAGACTGATTTTGCTTCACCCCAGTGTGGCAATTTGCATGCTGGACCTCATTCAGTGCCAGTTGCTGCTCTGTCAGAGGAAAAGAAATCTCTAGTTTTTGGATAGGATAAAGAGAATGACAGCGTGAAATTAAGAACGTTTATTGGGGGGGGGGGTTGTTGGTTGTGGTTGTTGCTTTTTTTTAATCTCTGCAGCAAAAGTTCAACTAGCCTATGGACAAGGCAAACTCAAACCCATAGATCTAACCATCAGTAGAACATACTTCGAATCATGCATTGAGATGGATTTTGAAGAAAAAAAAGCCACAATCATTTTGAAAGGAAAAAAAAAAAAGTAACATTAGACCAGAATATTTACCACAGGCACAGTACACAGAAAAACACACGTAGGATCCCTTTTTAGCTTGTAAGGATGGAATGTTAGATGAATTTGCATTTCTTTATTGGTACATAATGCCTAGTATTACCTACTATGTTACATTCAATGATATCCTAAATTTCAGTTATTAACACTTATGACAGAAAAATCTGCATGATTATCAAACTCTGCCCATAAAGGTCTTGGAGTGAAAGACAAAGCTTTATTTGACATCAAGAACTTCAAAAAATATGGGAAATCACACAAAGTTCCCAAATCCAGTCAGGATTTTTCCTTTTCATCAGGAATATTTTTTTTTTTCTTCCTTTTGAAAGGAAAACAAGCCTTTCCTTACTAGGAAAGATTCCTTTTCTTTGCGTGCCATCGTATGTTTGAATACATGTAGTAAATCAAACTGCTTATTTGCAGTCATATCCTTCTGCTCGTACACCGGAATTATATCTTTCAATATTAACTATTTTACAAGAAAGACATCTTGCTGTTCTCATGTCTTTTCTGCTAGATTAATCTTCTCTTCACCTTTGCAACTGTTATTAACTGAGAATAAACAGGCAGCTAATTTTACATGAGACATTCAGTTCCAAGGAAAGTCTAAACCATCTGGAATGGATGTGAGAGGATTGTTGACGCTCAGTTTTATTAGACTCCCATATGGTCCTGAATTGTTCTCTTTTTTTTTTTTTTTTTTTTTTTTGGAATAAGGAAGCAACAATACACCACAGCAAGATTTTCTGCATCAAACTTCATTTCCCCCCAGCACTAATGTGTGGTAGTGTGAAATACGTGACATGGTTTTTTTATTTTACTTTATCTGGACAGCCTGGTAATGTCATTACAGGATAAATACATTTAACTTTTTTTTTTGTTGTTAATATTCAGAATCACATTCTTTAATTACTATCTTTTGGCCACTCTGCATCCTGATTTCAGGCTGATCAGTAGCAACTGTTGCTTCAAATCAACATTAGAAAAGGATACTCTTATCCTCATCTTTGTAGAACCCAGACTTATATAGATAGTTCTACTACTATGGTCTAGCATAAATCTGCAGGAGGTACTAAAGCCATTAAAGCTTTTGAGAAACCTTCCAAACTAGAGATCAGGTGTAGTAACATCAGCAGATACCAATGTTTTCTTGTCTTTCACTGTTATGATGCACACAGCACACCAAGCACCACAACTGAAAGCCATTCAGTAGTAGAGCAATATGTCATGTTCCTACTTTCCAAAATGTTTGCCATTAAGGAAATAAAAATTGCTCTTATATTTTACAAAAACAAAACGGAAAACTTTTCCATGGAAAAAGTGACCATTTCATACAATTCTTATACAAATTAACATTTCATCTCCATGCCTACGTGAGCACAACACGTTCACAGCAAAGAGACAGGAACACTAGTTATCCTCTTTAGCTGAAAACAGAAAAAATGTTATGTGAAACATATTCCTGAATAAAAGCAAAAGCTTACCAGAAAATATCTTTACTAGAACAACCAAAGATCATAAATTCTATCTCTAACAACCCTTGTTCTTAATAATCAAATACTGTTCACAACAGGGGTCGCCTGAAGCCCACTGAAGGCACAAGAAGCTTTTCCTTTTGCGCACTTTAGCTCAAGCTCTGTATGTTTTATAAAAATAAGACGACTGATGAGTAACAAGGTGAAGGAACAATGGAATCATATCAGATTGCAGACATTTCCTGCACTGCCAAATGCTACTTAAAAAGCCTGAACAAGGTTCTACTAGGACTACCATGTTGCTTGCAGGAGCAGACACTGTAGCATCATAGTTCGTTCCAGGAATGGGTTGCTCTCCTGTTGCTCAGCTGTAGTTTTGCCAACCAGCAGTTTAATTCTCATCTCCTCTCTAGTTGTAGACTTGTCTAAGGTAGCCCTTACTAAGAGTTATAACATGGTCAGGCATTGCTCTCTGGATCACTAGGACACACAGGCCCTCCTCACAAGCCATCCCAATGTCACATCAATAAAGCTTTAATAATATTCTTTGAAAATAGTATAGGGGGGTTTTTTGGGTTTTTTTTGTTTGTTAGTTTGCTTTTTTAAACAGCTTTACTGTGCTCGTCAATGATAAAAACCAGAACAGAAATACTATCTTAATCAAATGAGATTGGTTCCATCATAGTGGACAGCTAAGAATCAATCCGTAGTAACTTACATTTTTTGCTATCAAAAAGTCTTACATGGATGTCCTTGCCTTCTTTCATAAACCTCTCTGTCTTCCCTGCCTACAGTCTCAGAAATCAGAATCTTTTCCTATTTAACACATACTGTTGACACACAGAAACCTGAGGGTCTATAGCTGGGACATAACATATTATTTTGCTTTGTTCAAGTCAGCTAGCAGCTGACAGACAATGGCTGGTTTTCAGCAGTACTAGGAAATTTGTGGAGTGTTCTCTTTCTCCTCCTATCAAAGTTCTCCCTTTTGCTACTTAGAGGTTTCAGACACTGTAGTTCTTAAAACTAGGTATTATGTAGGATGTATTGTACAGATCTGAGTCATATGGCACTCAGAGCCATTATATCACCACAGCAAGGTGTGAGAGGTTCTCGTATCAAAACTATTAAAGACATCCCTTATGAGTCCTATTGCAACAATGTCTAAAAAAAAAGAAAAAAATCCCTTCTCTCCTGTCTGGTCAGGAGAAGTTTTCACAGACTTTACTCCTTCCCCTTGCTTTTCATCTAAGCTGCTGTTTGACAGTTCGAAAATCTTGTCTCACATCAAACCTCAGATACTTGTCCCATCACAGCAGCAAGTAATAAGTGATATTTCACATAATTCTCAGGTGTGGCTGACTCAAACTAGATGTAAAATTTCTATACAATCCAGGGGACAAGACCAGTAAAATACATAAAACTGATTGATTAGACTACAGAAAATCTTGCTGAAACAAGTATATAGCCATCAATAAGTTCTCTTCCCCTTTGCTACATGTGTCAATGTATTTCTGTCATAATATAGAATTATTTTGCCCAAAAGTCAAAGAGAGTTTCCATAATGGGGAATATAAATCTTCTGTCATAAATTCCTACATACTGCATTTTTTTCAGAAGTGACAAACACTGAAACATACTTTAGTAAATTCATCAGGTTTTACTGATCATGAGGAACTGAACCATTAGTCCAGTGCAGTTTCATTGAAATGCCATTGAATTTTTACTAGAAGTTTAATGTTTGGGGTTTTTTAAAGCTTCTTTCAAAACTCCTACACTATATTACCAAATGATAGAGAATATTTTTATTTTTTAAGAACATTATATTTATTCTAGGAAAACAGGACACTGTAAGCATCCAAAACTTGCAGCTGTGAAGGCTTACAGCCTAATTTATCCTTCTTTTCTATTGATCCCCTATAGAACAACATCAAGTGTACATATTATCACAGTTTAAAGGTAGCAGCAACTACATCTGTTTTCTTCCCAGTACTCCATAAAAATATACTGCTCCATAATGCTTCAACACCTTTTTTTTTCCAGAAAAACAAACTGATAACCGTATTATGCTTTAAGCCATTTTATGCTTCTGTTAAGGTTGTCTCTAATGGTTAGAGAGTGGATCAATAAACACTTAGTTGCCTGCTGTCTTTCCAATACTCCATAAATGGCAAAATATTGCAGCTGTATTCAGTGCAAGTGACATTTGCATATGACAAACTGAGCAGACTAATATTTCAGTAGGAGTTCTTCTAGAAGTAAAAAGAGAAAGCTTTTCCCTGTCCAGGTCCTTGACTAATACACATTTCACAACATTCAAATCCTCTTCTTATAAATTAATCTTATAAATTAATCAGTGCAAAATAATAATGAACAGGACTTAAAACATTAGTATGAATTATACGGTAGGGGTTTGTTCTAGACTTGGGATCCACTTCACTAAATTACTGGGTGAAAATCTTTAAACTTAACTGCCTATTCTTTACATTAATACAGACAAGTATTTGGGAGGGAGGGGTGAGCATACCTTGTCCATGGTCCTGAACTGGGAGGGAATCATGCGATTTTATCAGCTCCACAACGAACCCGCTTCTCAGCAGGACTTGGTAGATTGAGCACGGCATTACAATAATTGCAGTTAAGTTCTTGCAGTCATCTTGGAGCCAAAAAAAAAAAAAAAAAAAAAAAAAAAAGGGGTAGTATTTTGGACATATGGTAGAAAGCACAGAAGATAGCGATATCAGATACTACTTCCTGATGGCCAAAAGTACCACTGTCCCCCAAAGACTCAAGGTGTAAATCACATGCGGATAGAAAGATACAGAGGTCAATGATGCAATACCTATCTTTTAGGTAGCCTGAATCTGTCCTTTTCCAAGCCCTGTTCAACAGTGTTTCCCCAACACTCAGACATAACGAAAGGAGAGACTTGAATCTATTTCTTACAATGACACACTCAAATGGAAATTTTTAGATAGTCTCTGGACAAATGAAGACCAGATAATCCGAAAACTCAACACGTCAAACTTTCTAAGATTTTTCAGATGTTCAAAAGTGCTGAAATGGTAAAATCTGAAACACCTTTGTGACAAGGTAAAATATAAATAATGATGCTAACATAGCTCCACAATCTCTGCTTGAATGTAATGAATTATCAAACTGAAAGCACTGAAGTGCTCATAATGATTATATCCAGGAGAAAGTCTAATTAATGCAACTGCTATAAAAGGAGTATTGCATGTTTTGATAATTAAGTTTTATTAGAAACAGAGGAGAGAGGCATAGGATTAAACTGATTGATTAAATTGATCCATTGTTTTCTGGATGAGAAAGAACAATGCTAATGCTTGGCACTCACAAAAGGAATCATAATTTTTGAGAGACTGAAGGATAAAGACCTGTTCTTGTTAAAAGAACAAAATCTTTCTAAAATCATTTTTTTTAAAAAAGGAAGAAAAAGCTTTAAATTACATTCTGAATAATCTACTTAAAAGAATTTCTTTTTCTGGTCAGTCATTACAGCACAGTTACCACAGCATTTTCCCACCTACTAAACACAGTAGAAATGCCAGCTTCTCAGAGTAACTTATAGTTAAACAATCCATAAAGTGTGGATCAAGCTGTAAAATTCTGATATCTTGGACTGTTATAGGTAAATAAGTTTATTCTGGTGAGCAAAATTAATCACACTTCCTTGACCCTGCAAGTCCTAAAAAGGACTGATATTCAGCAATCAACAATCACTTGATAAAGAAGCCAAAAACAATAATTCAACTATCAGTCCTTACTGTGCAGAAAAATAATTGCTGATTTGGGAATAATGTAGCAATACATATTCTTTCATGTGAATGAACCAAATAACATTTCTGTGAGAGAGCTTTCCTGCATTTCAAAGACAGCCCTTACCTGTGAGTGGTCATTGGCTCATTGTGTCTTCAGAATAACACACAGTGTAAAAACAAAAACCCCAACTACTTAGCAAAAATCTACAAATAAAAAAGGGCTTTTTGTGGCATTTCCTCTTAAGCACTGTGCTGTGATATTGCTGATGTGAGATAATTCAATACCAAATAAGGAAGAAGAGATTTGGATACTAAATATGCATAGAAATTTATTTCTGAACTGTGAGGAAGGCAAAACCCTGTAAAATTTACAAAGCTACCATGTGTAAAACTACTCACAATTTTTCAGGAACTGGATACAGTGGACTTTATTCAATCTGATACTGATTTTTCCTCATCTGTACTTGAAACAGCGCAAGTGAAACCTAAAATTATTTATCTAAACTTCCTAATTTTCAAAGTTTTGTTGAGTTCAAACAATTTAATAGAGATAAAAATTTAATGAGATAATGGCTTGGGGAAAGATCAAAGTAACAATGTTCTGGAACTGGGATTATGTTGCATGCCTTTATATATTGCATTTATGCAATTAGGAGTTACACTTCAGAGATTAAAGGTGGGCTCAATTCATCAGCAATTATGCAAAGAAAATGGATCAGCAAATGAAATTCTGCTACAGGATAAAAATGAACACATCGATTGAGCTTTTTTTATCAGTTTCTATTTTTATTGTGCTCCTATTTTCCTCTTTGTTCAACAATGAAGGGGAGGGTATGTAGGCGTCCAAGCTTGAGCCCCCATATGCAGAACAAAGTTTCCATTGCTGCACATTAGCAAACTGGATGTTAATTTCTTCCAATTTTATTTAAACTTTGCCATGGGACATCTGTTCTTGTGTGCTGTGTTATATTATTAACACTTTCTACATACTCTTTACGGGAACATGGACAATCATTTTGAAAGAATGTTCTTGCTTTAACTTAAGTATTCTAGAATGTGCTTTTTAAAAATTAAAATGCCAGCACAGCTCTCTCCTTTCATTATGGTAACAGCTGAACTTCTATTTCTAAATTGAGGATGTAAGAAGAAACCAGATGTAGTGCAATATGCACTGCAGTGACAAACTTAGGTACTTAATGGTCTGTGTTATACAAAACAAATAAGAAATACTTTCCCCCTGCTAAGTCCTTGGAATTTGTGAACAATAAATGGGACCCAGCTCCAAATCATTCCAGGTTCTTTTTTTAACAGCCAAAACCCAACTGCAGTGCACTTTTCTACAGCAAAATCAGCCCTATTTGTTCTCAATTTTTAGTGAAAGAGAGATTGGCCAAAGGTGGAACCAATTATCCAGATTCTCTTTCCACTCAAATTTCAGTGAATTTCAGTTTATATAATTGAGGCTGAACCCACATCATCTTTTGTCTGAAGCTTCAAAATTAACACTGCAAAGACAACATTATGGTTTAATCCATCATACAGCATTAAGTTAGAGCTGGTTGTCAATTTCTAATAAAGTATCTTTTTATCTGAAAATGTCATTTGCCTAAACTGAGCATCCTCAGAACAACAGCGTTATTTGAGAAAAGCAAGACAGTAATCCCCAAAGTAAGACTGGTTTATTTAAAGCTGTTCTCTCTGCTGGCAGAAACTTAGATTGAAGTCTCTACTCTAATGAGCATTTCCATGCTCTTTTGTTTCATAGTTTAAAAAAAATGATAATGTAAAAAGTTTTCCAGACTAACATGGATTGTGCTAAAACTTAATTCAGGGAAAACAATGACAAAACATTTTGATCAGATTCCTAAATCTCAGTGTAAGATTGCAAATACCTTTCACTGATGAGATCTAGAAGGATTGCATTGGTAGCTGAAACCCAAAGCTGTGTGCCAGATTAAATAGGTGCAGGGTATATTACCAATGCATCACTAAAGCCATTAAGTCAATGGACCAGGGCAGGAAAGAAAATAAAGGTCCCAGCTTCCAAAACATCTTTCTTTGGATTCCTTAGATACAGATCTTCTGTGTCAACTTGCTTATGCAGTGAAAGAAAGGATGTACATGCAAAAACATACATAAGCCTGCACTGCCCACGTTATAGGAATCAGCCTCTGGATTACTGTGTTGGCCTAATAATACGGAGGTCGTGAATACAAATGTGATCCCGTGTTTTAGAACTGAAACAAACTAACAAAGTATACATTAAAACCATGAAATATGCCATGCTATCCCATGCAGTAGGGAACCTGCTCTCCAGCCTGCTTTCCTCAGCCTCTTTCTAGTTCCAAACCTGATCTCTTTCTCCCCACTACACCACCATGCACATTCCCACAGTCATCCTTGATGATTCTTTCATGCTGTGTTACTCACTTCCCTGGTTGCTCCTCATATACCACTTCTACAGTGCCCCAGTCCCTAGTGCCAGATTTAGCTGGTCACCCTGTTCTCGTCATCTGCTGAATGATTGGGATCCTTGCAGAGGGGCAGGCAGAGCACAGTGCTACATGTACATATGACACCCAAGGCAACAGACCTGCTACATTCAGAGTGTCACCCCTCAACAGGTCTCCTGACAGGAGCGATCTTAAGGCTCCAGTTAAAGTTGCCCAACTACCCTACTCACCCCCTCACCCCCACTGCTGCTCTACAGCTTACTTCTCCCACAGTACGCCACCACTGTTTACAAGTGCTTCTTTGGCTCTGAACTTCAAGAGTGGTTAGTGAGCAGGCTAGAAGGTTCTTAACTGCTTTTTTGACCTAGAGCAGGTCACAATCTTCCCACCTTTCTGCCACAACAATATTTCAAACAAGTCCTGAATTCCAGGAGCAGCTCCACCAGAAGCTCCCACTGCTGTTTTACCAGAATAGTCAATGTGGGTTTTAGAGGAAACTTGACAAACACTTCAAGTGGTTGTGCTGAACTATTGCTGCTCATTCCAACTTGGGCGCAAACAGAACTTTGGGCTGGCACCAAAATGAATGAGTAGCGATGCTTTTTAAAACAAATTTGGTACCAGGCTACAAAATATTTGCCATCTACGAGTATTACTCTGAGGAATAAGGCAAGTGATGTTATTTCAGATTGTACTTTCTGATGAAGCCTTGTCTTATATTCAGGCCAAAAGAACTAATAACTGCAGGAGAAAAAGACATTACTACATTTAAAAGTTTGGGGTTCTTTTTTTTTTTTTTTTACTTCAGAAAACAAGTGCAGAATTGGCCACTATTCCAGTGAATTAGATTGCCAGCTCTTTGGCAGAGGAGTCAGGCCTTGTATTATGTGTTGTAAAGCCTTGAGCCTCTATCAGCAGTACCCCAAAAGATAAAAACATACGTTTATACTATTACGTCAGATATGATAAAAACATGGCAGCAAAGCCAATACAGTATGTTGACTTAAAGTGGGTATGGCTTTAAAGTACAATACCTATTACTAATGAATACTCTGTGGACACTTATTTTGATGCAAGAGAGATTTACCCAAAAAAAGTTGCTTGGTTGGTTGTTTTTTTAAAGTCTGATATGATTGAAAGAAAACCTAGAAAGTTACTTTAAAATGTTAGGAACAAAATAAGTTTAAAGCTTTTATTTGATCCAAATACATTTTTTAACAAGCATAAAACTGGGGAACGTATTCTAGGCCCTATAAGTTCACTGAATTAACACACTGGTTGGGTCTAAAGTACAAAGAGTACAAGACAACTGAGAACTTTGGACCATGTAAGTACAGAATGAATGCTAATCCTCTCCACCACAAATATCTCTGCACTGATCAGTCCAGTGCAGCAAGGATACAGGAAAGGTGAAGTACAAAGCCTGACATGAGTCAAGGGCTTGGTTATCGTTCAAAATAAAGTACTAACTTACACTTTGCCAAACAGCATACACAGCTTTCTTATGGCACATACCTAACAAGCATTCCTTACTATAATACTTACATTATAGTCTATTCCAACTGATTTGAAGTTGATAAAAATCTAATTCAATTGAATTTGCTTTATCAGTGAACACTCTTTTGTATTGCTTCTTACCGAAGGAGTTTTATTTTAGTGACTGCTTCTGAAAGCAAAAGCTTGGAAAGTTTTGGAAGAGATCTCTTATGCTAAAAAAACCTGTCAAACCTGACTGGACTTTGTTCACCTCTGCTACAAGACAAATGCACAGTGCAAAGAGTTAACATTTCCACTCAGAGACCCTCATTCAGACAAGAAAAAAACTAATCAGATATGCCTTTAAATTTGCTAGCCTGCCAATAATCCAGCTGTGTTACAATGGCAGACACAATGATATGGGAGTGACATCCCCATCATAATAAACAGCTAAAACAGAGACAACTTCATTACAAACCAAAATGAACATTTTGTCAGCTGTTACTATAATACACAACTGCTGAAAATAGGGTCTCACAAATAACGATAAATATTCATTAGGACATCATTACAAGGCTATGAAAAACATGGTTCAAACTGAGCTACCATTGCTGGTGTGTCCTTTTTACAAGTCATGATACCTTGACTCTAGATGCTAACTCTCTTAACCGATTCCGAGCAATCATTTCTCCTAAATGTCAGTAGGAAATGTGCATGTTTAGCATTTCGCTGCAGACTCTCAGCGCCTCACAGGAGTGAGCTTTTAAAGAGGAACAAAAGGAGAAGAGAGTCTACAGGCAGATGACAGGCAGTCAGGGAAATGTCATGCTGGGTTGGCTGACCAGCTAGAAAGAAACAGAGGGAGATGGTCCAGAAGACCCACTGTGGAGGACAGAAGGGGAAAACTTGGCGGGGGGATCGCACACAGCTTGCTTCTGTTGCTGCTGCCCCTATTCCCTGAAGTACAAGGGGTCAGAATAAAGTGGGAATTGGCAAAGAAAATGGCAGCCTTCATCGAGTCACATACCAACCACCTCTTTCATCTCTGCTATTGTCACTGCTTAGGCTGCCACAGTTTCCATGTGTTTTCATACTGAAGTTGCTTTAGCCATTCAAGGAGTAAGCAGGTAACAAAATAAAGAGATAAGAGAAAGTCCCAGGCTGAGAATGCCTTAAAATAAGGGATTACACTATCAATAAGTATTGTGTCCATTTGACAAAGTGTAACAAAGTTCTTGAGAAGTTCCAGAACAATATCTGCAGTCAACAGTTACCCTTCATTATGGGAGAACTGCAGCTACTGGTGTACATTTACGTACTTATTATTGCTCCTGCAACCTCATAAACTATCATTAATTCTGAGCTATACTGATGGCACATTTTATGCACACAGAAAACTAAAACAGGAGGTCCTGCTTTCCTTTTCCTTACCCTGATCACAAATGCCTGCCCCTTTCTCACTGACACTTGTGTAACTTAATGTTAAATTTTTCAAGGAACTAAATCAGTAGAAACCTATTCACTTCTACTTCAGCAAGCTGTTTTTCTGCCAGTTTAGCTCTCTTTACTGGCTCTTGGGAGGAGAGGGCAGGTAAGTTGGACAGCGTTGTGGCAATAACAGCAAAAGTAGAGTGCCGGCATTTACAGAGAGGAAGAGGAGAGGAGAAGCAGGCCTGCTCTTTTCAAGTGACGAGGTCAGCTTCACTCTGTTACTGAGCCATATCCTGATATGCTCTATAAGGAAATCTCGTTTAACGTGGTGAATTACACCAGTCAACATTTACCAAAAAAAGGAAACAAAAAAGCCCACCTACCATTGCAGTGTATCAAGACTGGCAGGTACATTTCTATTATGGACCTTTGAGCTTTCATGATGTTAAAAAGAAATGCAGTCATCCGCCCCACACTCTCGCATATATACATATGTATGTATACACGTCCTGGCTTTGCAAAGATCTGGTTTCTAAGTGCCATCACCATCCACAAAGGTTTAAAAGTCACAAATGGATCTATACATCATTGTGAAGAAAAGATATTTCAAATAATTATAATAGGGTCCATCTTTTAAAACATAGGTTCTTACTTTGTAAGAACTATGAAGCATCAAAACTACAAGAGCTTTCAGACAGTTTGCAATGTGTCTGTCACAGATAGCCAGACAAGTACAATTTTAAGCAGCTAGTACAGCCCTCCATCTACTGGCTACACTTAGTGTATATGGCTTGCAAGTCACAAGTACAAATTTTAAGTAGGACTTCACCAGTCTGAACTTAGTTCTATTACAAGACAAGTCACCTTTTTCATACTTTATTCAAGGAGATTTTATCAGCTGATAGATTATACAAACTACAGAACCTAAAATTTATAATTATATAAATCCTAATAAGAAAAAAACATGGTAGAAAGTTGGAAGTCTATTTCACCTATTTTTCAATCAAGACCTAAATCACTGTCAAAACTATTTGTTCTTTTCCTTATAATTTTTTTCATAAACGTTCTGCATTGTATCCTAATTAGTCCCTGCCTTATCCAATAGTCTTGCAAGATAACAAGATGAGAATACTTACTTTGAGAATATGAATTCATAAAAGGCATATTTATCTTAAGAAGCTTTACCTACAAAAGCACTTTAATAATAGCATGTAAAATCTGACAGAGAAGAGGGCAGGTAAAATTTCCCCATTAACTTGAGTAGATTACCAAGAAAGAGAGTGAAGAAATGAGGGCCAAAAAACCTAGATCACTGCCTGTGACAGGAGGTTGAATTTTTAACAGTCAAATATCTGAGACATAGAAATCTCAGGATTGTTCCAGGAAACAAACATATTACATTCCTCACTGAACCCTGGAACTTCACCTATCTAAGTGCACAGGAAAGAAGAGAATTTCTTCATAAATCAGAAATAAGAGAAACAGTGAATAAAGGCTGAGTCATCACAACTAAAACTTCAGCTTCCACCTACACCTCTTACACATGCACATACACACAGAAGATGAACAGCATTGTTTATGAACACTGACACATCTTAATATCACATGAGTCATTACACAAGGTATTTCAGGATTCATTTTATCATAGCTTGTGAGAGAAATACAACAAATGGACTGCTTAAATCCAACCCACAGATGCTTTGTCCAATGCTTTGTAAGGTTGCCTTTTCACATGGTATTTTTCAATATCGAGAGCATCGCACTTTAAACAAAAGTCCATTTCTGAAACTGAATCTGTTATCCCAAAGTAGGTTTGGCTAGCGTTCAGTGTGATACTCTGTAGTGCTAATTGTATATATCCTTGTATTTCTTATATTTATTTTCATTTCTACCTCTTAAATCTATCCTTAACTTGGAAAAGGTTTTAAAAGTTACATAATCTGTTAACTAAGGATCACCTCTCCTAACAGTTCCAGTAGTTCACAGCAAAATTTGGCTGCAATGGTGCCTCAACTATGAATATTTGAATCAGTCCTCATTCCTACTGTATGATGCTGTGGGGAGGTGACAGCAGCACCACACGTCTCCTTCACAGTGTTAAACACTGCTCATTAGAACTCTTAAACTCCTAGAACTCATTAGAATAAAGAATACTGTCCTTCAGTACAAACATGAGTAGCCAGACGCAGTTTTACCCCAGATAAGATATTTTTATCTCCAGAATGACATCTGCTACTAACTACTTTAGATCCTTCTCTTGAAATTCTCAGTATACTGTTAGAACTTCATGGTACTTGGCTGACTTTAACAAAGCTCTGAACACTCTGTTTAGGGACATGTGGTCTCATTAATAGGACTGGTGATAGTTGTGCATGATTTTCTGTTAATTATGGGGTACAGTACACAGTTCATTGTCCTTCAAAATGGTGGGAACCTTATCTCATTTCTTTATCTAATGAAATAGCATGCTTGCTTTAGTACCCTTTTGTTAGCATTTCAGTTTGTAGACTTTGTGATGGCTTTCTATCATTCTTCAAATTCTTTCATTACACCACCTGCTGCAGCAGTTGATCTGCCCTTGGGCTTGTGGCATCCGTGATGAATCTATGCAGTGACTCAGCTGCTACTCGTGGTAACTGTTGATACAGAGCTGAAAGTGCTGTTATGTAACTAACCCATGGATACTAGCCGAAATCTGTTGGTTTGCTTTTGTTCTCAGTAATGCACTGGGCTTCCTAGCCATGCACAGAGGAAGAGGGCTTGGATTCTCACAGTCTGAAACCCATAGTGCTGTCTCCTCCTCAGGTTTTGCTCCACATGCTGCTGATCAAACCATCCCACACTAGCATCCTTCACATCAGCACTCAGTTCCCCTGTCAGAGCCCAATCCCTTTGTGGTGCTCAGCACTCCCTGTGAGATGCTGAGCCTCCACTTCTACCTGCTTGCCTGAAAATGGGAAATGGTCAGCCCCTTCCTGTGACTGGATCTTTACTTGGCCGCCTTTTCAAATCCACCAGACACTGTAATTTTAATCTGACAAAATGCTTGGTAGAAACAGTTGCTATAATAATGACTGGGTTATTATCTTTGACTCTTAATTGCCTTGCAGATAATGGAGCTGATTCTCCCTTGCCTACAATTTCTGGTCTAATTTTTTAATTATTATTTATTTTACAGGTGCATAACAAACCCACTGACAAATGTTACATCTTCAGTCCTTAACAAAGACAAATCTTTGGCAGAGTTCAGCTTTGAGCAGAAGGTTTGCCTGGTTAACCTCCTGAGATGCCTTCCAACCTGAATTATCCTATGATACTAAGTACTTTTCCTATTACAACCTGTTCAGACTTATTGGCAGCCATAAACATTACACTAGTTAAATGGAGCACCACTGTATTATGCATTGTATAATCTTGGGTTTTTTCAGGTCCTTTTGTTTGTACATCTTTCACAAATAAAGCAGTGGAAGAGTAAAAGGAGTCCATCATGCAATGAAAGCAATTTGAGACTTCAAGCACATCAGTGTTAAGCTTCCCCACTGCAGCTCTGTCCTGAAGTCCCACTCTCTATTCTAGGTCTTTGGCATGGAGCAGCGATGAAAGCCAGAAATTAAGGGTATTTTTCCTTCCCTTCAGGAAGCACATTAGGATTTCTTTTTCTTGAAGTAGCAGAAATGGTAATCATCATCTCTTCAATTCCCTCATACAAACACTTGTAGCAGCAGAGAAACAAACATTTCTCTTCTTTCCCCATCCCACACAGACATCAGTAGAGAAGACAACTCCCCAAGGAAGATTCAGCAGTCAAGATTTCTCTGTCCAAGCACGTGGTCAATACAGCTGATGTTATTCTTCTACTTTCATAAGCAAATACTAGTCTTACAGTACTTGTCCTAGTCTAATACCTGCCTCCCAAGAGCAGTCTCACCTACTGAAGCTGTGAGAATTCATTCAGTTTTAACCAAATACCATTCCCTAAGACACGCTTTGCCATGGACATGTGCAGATGAGTCGAGCTTGACTCGATGTCCTGCCCTCCCAGCTACACCACTGTGCAAAATGCACTGGAAGTGTAGTCCAGTAAATTCCACATGCAGGCAACTCAATGTGCCTGCTCCTCCAGTATTCATAAACCAGATGCAGCTGATAACCGCAAAGAAGGGGCCAATGCAAGGGAGTGCAGTGTTTCTCTCAAACTGAGGGCTTTGCAATAAAGTTCTATACTCAAAGGAGACTTGATATCAAGCAAATTCCCAGCAACTCTTGTTCTGAGACCTTCCCTATCACTTCACCACCACTGACCTAGATGACAATGTGATAACGCGACCCAGCAAACCATTCCTTCTTATCTCAGCTGATCAGATTTGTGAAAACTAAGAGATCGTCTCCCCCAGTGCTCCCACAGAATAATGCATGAAGTGTGAGGAAAAGGACTTCAGTTGTCCTACTTGGACAAGATGAAGTCATCTTTGTGTCACTTCTACATCTCTGAAATAAAATGGAGGCCTTACTGAACTCTCAAAATTTCCATTGACTTTAGATACCATGATTTCACCCATAAAATGATTCACTGTATGCTGAAAGGCTCTAAAGGTTTGCTTTACAGTTTGATAAAAATGTATTTTTTCATATTCAATCCACATTACAGCATGGACTTTATATTTGTCTTTCAATGTCTTCCACACTTTCAGAATTCATTTTTCTTTAAGAAATAACCTTATCATCATTTCTCACTACACTTTATGAACACTACTATTTTTTACAAGATATACAAAAAAACCAATCCTCAAAAAATCCAAAGTAGTTTCTGCTTGGCTTTTTAAATCTTACACAGTGAGGCTTGAAAGTATACCATCAATTGCCATTAGGTAAATATGCCACAGAATATGCTTATTCACGTAATATTTTCATTCTCTGTGATATCTGCAGTAGTTCAAGCTTCAGCTGAATTAATACTATGTTGCCTTGAAAAATCCGATCAGCCTCCTTTCTCCTAATCCTCATGTCGTTAATTTCATATACCAGCTGACAACAGGCCCTTCTACAGAGTTGAGGAGCCCCAGATGTCTTGTACCACTTCATAACTTGACTTTCTAACATAAATCTGCATTAAAAATCAATGATCTCAAAGATCAGACATTTTACTTAGTCACACTCACCACAATTTTTAGATTGTCTGCATTTTGTATTCTTTTCATCTGCCTGACAGGCCAGTTTAATGATCGAAGCATATTACTATTTTATCTCATTACAATTTTCATCATTATGGATTTCTTCTGGTATTTTTTTTTTTCTTCAAACAACAGCCTCCTGGTCAGAATAAAAATGGGATGGATAATAGTGAATCACAACGATAATTTTCTGCACTAGTACAACTGTAATTCCACTTTCAAATACATCATTCCCCATGCACAGAAATTAACATACCTTCTTTCCTGTAGATGTGGATCCTTCAGCACTGAAGTCACTCCTGTTTTCTTCCCCACACCACAGTAAGTTGCAATTTACCTTCCAAAAGGCCTACCAACAAAGTGACAGCATGTGATACACTAACTAAATCTGAGTTAATGCATGACAACTGTCCAGGCAGTTGCTGCCAAACAAACAACAGATGAGTTTTCCCTGCTTTTCGTTTAGGAGGGACACCAGTTTGGTTGTTAAGTAAAGGAAGGAGACCCAATTTTCACAGTTTGTAGAAACTGAATCATTTTTGAGGCACGCTTTCCTCTTCCGACTTTTTGAAGCTGGCTAGTTGTATTACAAGTTATTCAGGCAGAGAGAGACAACCTGAGCTTGTTTTCTTAACAAAGCAAAAAACAAAGACACATTAATGCAATACTCCTGTTCTACCTTCCAACATTTTTCCACATCATTCTGAAATCTGTAGCTTCAAGGACAGAAGCACATCTGCTCTCTGACTTGCCAGCCACAGGTATTTCTTTATCAGCATACCAGCAGTAAGGCATTAAGCACTTTTCACAAAAAGCATTGCACCCAAGCATTTTTATTCCAAATTACACAATACCAGGTGTGTTAATAAACGTTTTTCCTTCCTAGCCCTTTGGTATGCTTTACCTGCTTAATATTTTTTGCTTCTGAACATTACTCTTCCCCTGTATATGCTGGAAATAGAATTTACACAAAATCGTTGAGTAGACATCATTAGGCAGACATGTCCCACAGTGCTGACCTCAGCAACATTAAAGGAAGATAGTCTCGGTACTATTTGTTAAGAGAATAACTGATTTACATCTGTAGCCCAGCTTGAACCTCTCTTGCTAGAAATTTTCACTTTAAATAACTACACATACATGCAATGAATCAGAACAACTCATAGACACTTCAATTGATGTAAGATAACAGATAGGTTCAAGTTCTCATTTTCAATCAGGTAAATGAGGACTGTGAACCTGTGTTTCTCTAGATCCAAGAGGAAAGTACTGAAAAGTAGGTTATGACTGAAACTTGCTTGTGTTCTCTTTTTCCCCACTCCCAAACCTTAAAATCCTTCTCAACAAGATAGTATCTTCCTTCCCACTCCTGCAGAATATTGAGAATGACTGCACCAATTCTAATGCTCAATGAAATGGCTGTTTATCAACATGTTTTTCCCTCAAGCAGTGGGGGGGTATGGAGAAGCAGGGAAGATGGAACTAGTAAGATTCTTATCCAAGTTTTTCCATAAAGCCTTCTTTTTGAGAAAAAACAGGAGTTGCCAGCTGAACAAAGGATTCTGCCTAAAGACACACAGCCATCAAGATTGTAAGAGGGGCTTTATTTCAAAAAATCCTGGCTTGAAGGCCACATCTTGTACTGCGATACATTACCAATGGCAAGTAGTCTGTAGTGCTCACTGAAGGACTATCGAAAATTATCAGTGTCCTTTACATTATGTGTTTCCTTCAAAAATCCAGCACTAATAAAAATGGCCTTTATATATATTCTTTAGCCCTTCCAGCTACCTTAGCTGCAAAGAGGACCCAAGATCTACAATCCAAAACTCCAGTCATACAAAAGCAAAGGCTCTAGATTTACCTATCTACAGGCAAATTCATATTGTCCAAGTTAATTCAAGTCATTCATATATTGCATTTATGGGTACTCCAAGTCCTTCATTGTGTACAAGAGAAGTAATTCACCTGAAAATGACCTGGACAGCAAATTTCTAAGTAATTTCATTCTCTTTAGTGGGACTGTTGTAGGACTACATGTAATCTAATTGCCTATGTTGCATGTTCCTAAGACTACCCATAAAATGCAATTTTATGCCTGGGTTGATGATATTTAGTTATTTATAAATAGGTGGGTAGCAGAGTGCCTTTTGCCATGCTTTTAGAAATGGTCATGAAGTAATGCCCACACACCGTCAGATGAAGATGATGTTTCCATACTGTTCTAAAAATCACATCAAGCTCTACAGAAACCACAAACAAGTATATTACCATGCTGCTATTTGAGCAAAGTCTGTGGATGTTAGTGAATTGCTCCACAAAAAAAATGTTTTCTCTATGATTGCCTCTCAGAGATTATGATTCCCTTCAGTCCAAAGGGTGCTACAGTTCTTAGCAGAAGCTCTGTACCAAGACTGATCTCAGCTGTTGCATCACTATTTCACTCACAGGTGCATCACTCCTGGACTGAAATCCACAGCATTGATTCAGTCACCTTTCCAATGTGCAGATACACGTTATGGCTGTAAAATGGGAGTCACAGCATTCAGCATAAAGGAGCAACCAGTCCTAGTCAGCTGCAAAACACCATATGCTTTAAGACTTTTCCTGATAATATCCAATTTGAAAAAGGTTATTAAGTTTCTGTGTAAAATGTTTAACTCTGTGGATCTCAGTATTTGCCTTTTGTGGGAAAGCACGATCTATCATGTCCTAATAATTCAGCATGTCTAGGCAACATTATCATGTGAATAAACCTTAGCCTTCAAAACACAACATAAGCCAAAATGTTTGGTGGATTGTTTTTTCTGTGTTGAAGAATAGAAGCAAGCAATATAGAAATGAACACAGAAAGAATGTATTTTCTAGTACACATAAGCATGTGACAAACATCATGACTATAGGAAAAATGTGGATATTTGCATAACAAATAGGATTAGAAAAGTTAATGAAATAACTGATGCTAACTATAAAATATTCTGGAAAGACAGTACAGTATAGGTCCTCCATAGTTTCCTAGCAACAAAATTTTCTCTGCTTTCTCAGAGTATCATGAAGTTGTGGAATCCTCCTCCTACACATAATTTGAAATTGGGGATGAAAACAAGGATGACCCATCTTCCACACTAGATGCAGAAAACTGTTTCAAAGCTTGCTGAAACACAGCTCAGTAACAAGCAGCATCTGTTGTTGGTTTAACTGTATTCTACTTGCATCTTAGACATGGTCAAAGGCTTAAATGTAGCCATCAGAAAATCAACCTTTGTAATGAAAAGCATAGCTCAACAACACATGGCAAGTAAGGAATGTGACATATTTTAAAGTAGCTTCAGTGACCACCACAAGAATTAAAAATAATTCCCAAAGACAGTGGCAGACAGGAAAATGTTTTTGACCAGCAGCTGTCCCCAAACTTTCCCTAGATGGCATCAGAATGGGGACAAAACAAAAGACAATCCCCTGCTTTATCCTGTATTTTACAGTGATTCCCCTGAGAAAAATTCTTTAAAGTTTATTTTCCCAACCCCAGAACAGAGAAAGCAGAAACAAAGTTCATGCTTTGGCTAATTAGTCTTATCCTTTAATATTACTAGTATCCCACCTGTAATGAAATTTAAAATTGCAAGTAAGATAACTAACTAATTTATTAGGGCTTTAAAATAATAATGCCTAACTCTCTGCTCATAAAAACAAGTGAGGGTCATGGCCTAACCAATAAAATTTCCACACAGAATTTCCTCAAAAGAAATTTTCCACCAACAGAACAGATGCATTTTCAGTTTGGGAAGGTAGCTTTTATTTCTTTAATTGCTTAGAATGCAAGGTTATGAATGCAAGAGTTTGCCAATCTACAGCAAATTGCACACATAATTGCAAGATAGGCATCCTTCTAAGCACAGGACCAATCATCATCCCAAAAAAAGAATGGTAAAGTATCTTTAAAAAAATAAAAACAAGTATCACTGAAGTAAGTACAAAACTATGATATACCCAGACAATTCAAATTGCAGTTTAATACAGAAAACCTTATTCTATGAGCAAAATCCTACTCTAAGTGAACGGAAAAGTAACATCATCCTCATAACCAAAAACCAGACATGAACATTTATGCTATTCAGTTCTCATGGGAGTCTTGTTTCTAAAAGATAAGAGGAAACAGTGTAAGTTACGGCTTTAATAAGGGAAAAAAAAAACAAAAACCCCAGAAAAAAACTAAACCCACAAAAAGTGGGTACTACTCTGGCTGTGCTGTTTTCCTGTGTCTGTAAGCATAGCTGTTAGCAAGCTTGCCTCCCAGTTTAACTGCTCCGTCATTAAAAGTTGCTGCCTTGTTCAGTGTTGGATTAGCTCAAGGGAAAAGATATTTATTGTTCTGTCTTCCTTTCTTAGTATGTGCAGTCAGAATTTGGATCAGACCAATTACTTGCTGCTATTAAACTTCTCCTGTGCTAGTCAACCCACAGTCCCAGCCTCTTAAAGCACGTGAAAATACCAATTTCTGACAAAATTATCCTTTCTGATAACGTACCAAGACTAATGCAGTTCAGCACAATGTAAGTTGCCCAAGAGTACAGCATTTTTCTATTCTACTTTTTTTCATTTCAAGTAAAATCTCATAAGAGCACCTTAGAAGGCTCTTCAAGGTGACTGAAGCTAAATCTCCATCCTACCTTTAAGTCTGATATTCCAAAAACATCACAGCATAGGTTAGCACCAGTACCCGGCTGCAGTCTCAGTCTGTAACTGCTTCCTCAGCTCTTCTTTAAGAAAAGTCAACACCAGACAAAGACAGAACACAATTCAGCAAGTCCAATGGCTAAAAATATGTCCATACTGTGGTAGGTATTCAGAACTGATGCCTTATATCTCTTAACAGTAACTTTAAAAAAAAAAGGGGGGGGGGGCAGAAAATACTTCACTCTTCCATATTTATTCTCCCAACATAGGATGTACATGCACTGCCTAAACCAGATATTACAAAAATCTAGATCTTTGAATATTTACTGGCACATGAGTAAGAACGAAAGTAATGCAGACATCTTGTTCATTATTTGAATTCTAAATCAAATGCAAAGAGTGTTTGCAGACCACCAACAGATGCATTAGTGCAACTAAAATCTATTAAAAATGCATGCAAAATGTATATATGTATATGTATGCTGACTAGTTTCCAGACATCAGTAAGAATTTAAGTTCCTGGCATGACAAAGTTGTTGACAGAGAATCTACTGATCCTTGATACTGGTTATTTATACTTTGCCAATAGAGGTGCAGACTGTGTATGTACATATATATTTCATGAAGAAAACTGACACCACAAAAAAATTGGAAAAAAAAAATCTAAAATCTGCTACAGTACATTTCATGAGTATATCAGCCTGTGGGAAATGCTTCTCTGTTTAATACATTCAGTAGCAATGGCACTTGGATAGGAAAGATGCAATATCGTAAACCGTGAAGCAAAATGTTAGGCAACAATATCAGAAACAGTACATCCTAGGGTAGACCTTATTTAAATAATGTTAAAAAAATCTCTGAGGAAAAAAAAAAAAGATACAATTTTTACATTTAGAACCAAAAAGAACATGTAATCGTACCTGCGTGTCTTTACAGTCTAAAACATACAAGTCAGACACAAAGATGGTAGCACAGAGGAGGTTCTGCTAGATTTAATAACGGAAATAAAAAGAGAGACTGCTTCCAGGGATAGGTTTGAAGGCTCAGTTCGAAGGAGGAAAGCCTGAGTATCAAAGCACAGGCAGCTTGCCAATCTTTTATTTAGCAGAAATGGGTAACTTAACAGTTCAGGTACGGCTCAAGAGATACAGGTGAAAGCCTGTGCTTCACACTTAACTTTAAATCACAGCTCCTCAGTATCTCATTTCCCTCTCTCTGAGAGAGAGAGATATACTATTATCCTTATTTCACAATAGCCCTGTAAGGATAAATATACTAGACACAGATGCTATGGTAGCTGGGCTACTTAAGTACTTAGAATATGATAAAATTGTATTTGTGTGAACACGCAAGCATGATTTGCAGAGAGAACAGTGAAAAAGCATGAATCCTAAAAGCTCTCACAGGCAGATCTTCAGCACTTAGATACAATGAGTAGACAGAGGAAGATTTCAGATAAGTTCCATATGGAATGAAGATCAAGACCAGATGCAGCTGAAATCTGAATGGAGGAGCCATACATCGATGTAGCCGCTATAGACAGCACCATGTAACTGGGAATACACGCAACACATGTGGCAGTTCCCATCGGCTGTGTTACCAGCTCCCCTGGTAAGTCATATTTGTAGAGATTTGCAGGCAAATGTATTAACTAAGCCTTGAGAAAAAACATTCCAGTTTCTAAATACCCTAACAATCTTTAGATCCACCCTAGTAATAAAGGAAACAATCACAAAGCTTTAGGTTGTAATGATGAATATGTAATTGCACTATTTGTACTAAACGCAAAAAATAAATAAGTCATGAAATGTCAACTTTCTTCATGTGGAGTTTCATTTAATATGCATTCAGCTAGTACATACATTGCTGTTAATAAACCTTTTGTGTTTTTTCTCCACACCAGTATCATAACGTGTGGAAACTATGAAGTTCAGAACTCTAAGCATATGGAATTTTCCAGGTCACATGTTAAACCAAGTGCTGGACTCTGCTGGGCAGAGACCATCAAGAAGGAGAAAAACTGAATTCTAACCATATGTTTTGAAATGAAACAATATGCTCATTCTGTTACAGCTGAAAACTTTCATAACTGCTTTACAGTTAGCAGCAATAAAGAGGGAAAGTAATCTTGAAGCAGCATTTACTGTGGAATAGAAAGTAATTACAGCACAGTAATGAGAATGCCCAATGTATATATCACAAGTCTGATACAATACAATATTTATTAAGTTACACTATTTTCATCACAACATTTATTACTGTGGTTATAGAAGGATAAAAAAAAACTGACAAGAATTAAAATGAGTGGGATTCAGTTTTCATTTTAACTATTCCAAGCCAAGACCCCTGTCTTTCATGAAAAATAATCTGTCCTTTTACCAGCTGAACTATGATCAGTGGCAGAGAAGTGTGACTATTCAGAGTTTAACATTTAATTGCAATTATAGTATAGGTTACGCACTCAGACAAAAAAGCCCACACAGAAAATAGGGCAAGGCCATTGGCTAGAGTACCTTGGAAGCACATACACAGCTGCCTCGTATCAGCTCATTACACAACCCAGAATACACTGGACGAGCAGTCCCCTTTGCCACTGGGGGAGCAGGAAGGGTTCCACTGTACATATGTCCCTGCAAAAAATACTTTGTTTTTTTGCTTACCTAATTACAGTCATTGTCATTAGAAAGCCAGAATCTGTCCAGGTTAGAAATTACCATTAGAGTTTCAAACAATTAAAGACAGTCCAGAAAATGAATTAATTGCACTCAAATACAAACTTACTCTTCCTATTGGACTTAGACTGTTACACTCTGATTGGAGAGGTTTTTTAGGTTGCATTTCTGCTGGTAAAAAGCAAACAACAACAAAAGACACAGAGACTAAACTCTTTCCAGCTCTCAGATCCTGTTGTTGGTGTGGTATCTGGGATTATCTTTAGTGATTTAATTGTGGCATTTTTCTGTTGCTACATTGTTCATATCATGCCTGTAGATTCCCCACATCTTCTGCATTCAGATTTTGCATTGGCTCCTCACAATAGAATCCTAAAATTACTTAAGTTTACATGTTTTTCCTTATATGTTACCAGTTTATGGGATTATAATCAGCACTATTTGGAATGTCAGTTTAAATTTAATGAAAAGAATTACAAACAAGAGTCAGAACTTGTTTTCATGGAATAAAACCCAGAAGTGTCTTAACACTGCAGGCCCAGGGTATGACAGCAACATGACAAATTACTTAACACCTAACTTTTCAATCCAGAGGTTGAAGAATTTTGTGTCTAAATTCAACATACCAACGTGTGTATTTCAGGTCCAGAAAGTCTGAGGTCTTCTATCTCTTCAGGCTCAACTGGATTTGAAGGCAGGGGAGCATGCTAGGATTCACCCCAGAACACAAGGCAAACGCTGGCTTCATTTTTTCTATTGTAGTTCTCACCATTGCACAGGATAAGCCATCACTGTAAAGAACCTGAGAGGGCCCTTTGAGTTTAGAAAGAATCCTTTTTTTTTTTTTTTAATGTCACTAACAGAGAAAGTATTCACATTTGTCACAGATGTTTGGCATAGTCTGATGACAATAGATAACTTCACATATGCAGCTTCAAAGCACTGTCCAGGCACTGCTTTGTCCCGCAACGTGAGGATCTGCATGGTTTGGAGAGGAAGAGAGTTACAGAGGAAAGAGAGAGAGCTCTGTGGTCTACAGCTACAGGTGTAAACACCTGGCTGAAGACCATGGTAATCTGCAGGTAGGTGTTCAAGGCACCAGCTGGCTCTTGGGATGTGACATACCTATGGATCAGACAGCTACGAGGTCTGGTTTATGATGACATTTTGTTCCCAGTCAGAAAAGTATTCTTGCTACTACTTTCCTGGGACTTTTTGTGCTAGAATTAAAGCAATCTTTGGCCTGTAACAGCAAGAAAATGTAGAAAGGAGTAAAAGCAAAGGAAAAGCAAGCTCAACCTAACCTCACCAGAGCTGAACAAGCGGCCTCAGCCGTCTGAATTAAGGGATGGCTCAGGACTGCAGCAGCCTGTAGGACACAGGCAAAGTCTGCAGAGCTCAAGCTATAAAGTTTTCAGAGTTCAAAACAATCTTTCGACAGAGTCTTCATTTACCAAACATTGTGCTGTGTGCCTGAGCCTCTGAGTAACATCCAAACGGGCAGCAGTAAAATTCAACCCTTCGATATTCTTCTGGGCGCTAAGAGCCAGTAAGAGCTGACACTTCCCCGTTGGCCCCCGCTATTCTCATGACTAGTTTTGAGGAAATTGATCATTAAACGGAGAGAACTACCGAAAAGAGAGAGGGGAGATGCTCACGAGAAAAGCGAAGAACGAAAAGACAAAGTAAACAGGGGACACGATGGCAGCCAGTGTAAAGGACTCTCTTTTCGGTCCTTTTCGCCCTCTGAAGTTCCGCCTCGGAAGCGGCCTCGACCCCCCCCGGCGGAGCGGGGAGGCCTCCGCCGCCGCCCGGCCCTCACCCCACCACCGCCGGGCAGCCCCAACGACCCGGCGCCCCGCCGGAGGCCGCGGCCACCGCGGGCCGAGGCAGCCGGCTGCAAGGCGAACTTGTGTAACAGGCTCGGGGAAGAGACCGTTCCCTCCGCCGCGCCCCCGCTCCCTCCGCCCCTCGCCGGAGCCCGCCCGTCTCCGCTCCTCCTTTGCAGCCAATGGCACTAAGCGAGGTGGCTGCATGTGGTGGCGCCGACCCAGCGCCCAGGCTGGGAGGAGAGGAGGAGGCAGCAGGCTCTGCTCGCCGCTCGCTCCCGGCTTTGCTCCGGCCAGCAGCAGGCTGCCCGCCCCGAGCTGCCCCTCGGTCCCCTTCCCCCGCCGGTACCTGCAGCATGGACTCGGACTCCGGAGAGCTGAGCGAAGGCGAGCCGGTCTCACCCGCAGGTAAGGGGGGCTGCTGCCTGAGGGACCGGTACCGCCTAGCCCCGCCAGCGATGGGGCCGGGGGCGATTGCGGGAAGGAAGGGGTCTCCCTCCCCCTCACTGCCTCCGAGGCAGCTCCAGGGTAGGAGGGCTGCGAGGCTCGGCGCTGAGGAGACGTCGCCTCCGGGTCGCCGCCGCCCCGCGCCAGCCCTGAGGTGAGGCGGCCCCGCCGGGTCGTCGCCGCCGCCCCGCGCCAGCCCTGAGGTGAGGCGGCCCCGCCGGGTCCCCGCCGCCCCGCGCCAGCCCTGAGGTGAGGCGGCCCGGCAGGAGGGCTGGCACCGGCAGAGGCGGGAAGCCTCCCCTGGCCCCTCCAGCGGTGCGAGCGGTAGCCGGCTCCTCCGGCGGCTGCTCGGGCAGAGACGCCCCGCGGCTGCAGGACGGGTGCGGGCCGGCCTCGGGCTCTGCTCGTTCTACCCTGGGGAAGGGAGAGAGCCGCCCTGAAGAGGAGTTGTGTTCAACCATGGCATGACAGCCGGTTAAATTAGCAGTGTTGGCGTGAATCAGATGCATTGTGCTTCATATCCAGAGGCTGCAAAGTTTTTTGGGTTTGGTTAGGGTGATTTTGCTGTCGCTCCAGGACCACAGCGGTTCGCCCATGTGCAGGAGGGGAGGCTCCCCCTCAGAGGCGGCATGCAGGGCCCTCGGGCCGCTGGGCTTTTGTTTTCAAGTTCTACTTGTCGCCAGAAAACATAAAAATGCTAACTGCTGCAGCCCGCATCGTTCTTAGATGAGACAGAAGGGGAAAAAAATTAAAAAAAAAAATCTGTCCCGCCACTTCCAAGTCTCCACATTCCTGTGTCCTATGCAAAACAAACCATCACTGATGGTAGTCAAAGGCTGTGCTGCGCAAACAGTAAACAGGGACAACAAACTTGTATGAAATGCAGCGTACATAGAGGCAGGTTTGCACTACCAGCACAGCACGCGTCCCAGTGCCGGTCTGCAGAGAACTGCTGTCAGCTCAAGGCCACCCCCTTCCCCACACACATCTCCCGGTCTCCAGCTCGTCTTCGGTCAGCGGTGGTGTCACCCTGCCAGCAGCAGAGCAGGCTGCAGTGGTATCACACACATGGCTGGCACGCCACAGACACTGGGCGATTACCGACGGTAGGTGCGCAAGGGACCTGTTCAACCTCCAGCTTCCCGCAGTGGAAGTCACAGGCACTTTCTCTGAAGCCATTTAACTGGCATCGGAGATGAGTAAGCACAATTGGAATGATGTCTGAAATTGTCCTAGAGATCATAATAAACCCAAATAGAAAGTTACTGTGTTATGTTATGAGATCTTTTTTGAGAAAAATCGTTTCACCGTGATCTGTCCGGTTTAGACATCTTTATCCCAGCTGGCATCCCCCCCGCCCCTGCAAAACAAAATAAGGTTTCAACACAAAACAGTATCTTAACTACAACAGGAAAAAAAAAATACCAGATGTTTTGTGGAATATTTTAACTGTTTTATTAATACATCAATGATGAAAAACTAGGAGCTCATAAGATAAATAGGGATTATCTTGTCTAGTCTCCCAGCAGAACAGAATTTTATAGCACAGTCTTAAATCCAATTCAGTTTTAAATATTAGGGGTATTTACTGTTGATACTTGCTTTGTATTTTCTTACTTGAGATCTAGAGAATGAAGTAAGACTAGCAACAGGTCATACAGCTCCTTTTATTCATAAAGCTCCATTAGGCTGAACTTAGTAACAAAGACCACAAACAGCTATACTTTTTCATCCAAATACTCAAAGCAGTGCATGAAGTGCAAGTTACAAACATTAAATTTATAGACAAATTAATGCAATATAGCTCCTGCCAACAACTTACTCCTGAATAGGATTTTCTTTTAAATAAATTAAAAATATCTATGCTTAGAGACTGCCATAAGTGCTTTTTATGTCATCACTTGCTAGCTGCCAAGAATTGATGTTCATCATTCTCCTCTTTTCTATTCCTTCTTTGTACTATCTGAGAGAATAAAAATCTGGTATTTTGACCATACATGGCAGATGCCTATGCAGTAGAATAAAATTGGAACAGAGTGAAAACTTGGTGGTTTTCTCTTAACCAGTTGCAATTATATATTCTGCACTAAACAATTACTTGCTGTTTGTATCCCCCACCCTCTTCCAAAAATTACATTTTTGCTAGATTCCCTTTGGTCTTTTTTTCCTGTACTCTGCCATATGCACAGTACAGTATCTCTCTGTATGTGGGTGTTCCGTAGTCATGCTGTCAGTCACTGTTGCAGGCACAGAAGCTGAGGGGTTATAGTGTGGGATTCAGTCACTGCCTTGTTCAGGGGGAACCCAGTGACCAGGGCCATTCTCCCTGCAGTTTATAGGGCAAGTGGAGCTCCCTACAGAAGTATTTGGGATAAAGTCCTAGTAATGGTCCAGTTTTGGCCATTGATTTTAGAACAGCTGGAATTTTTGTATTGAAAGTGACACCAACTTCAGCGTTTAGCATACTCTCTTTATTACCAGTCTTTGCACTTCCAAGTTTGTAAAGCAATGACTTCCACTTGCACAGTTAAAACTGCTTGTAGCCAGTGCCCACTTCTTCAGTTGTCTGATTGTTCAAGACCAGCTTGATACAGTTTACTTTATCAGTAGGGCTCCACAATGCTAATGCAATACAGCTGTTTAAAAACGCATCCCACTGAAGGAGTCATAGCGCTCCTGCAGTACTTAGCCTTTTGCTCTGTCCCAGTGGAACAGCACCCCTGTCATTCCTGGGACCCACATGGGTGTGCACAGGACAGGAGGCTACCTTGTACGCCCCCACCATCTGCCACATACGCTTGGCTTCCAAGAGCCAGCTGGAGTCTTACTCTGAGATCCCAGCAGCCTCATTTCCTTTAATAGCCCACTTAAAGCTGAGTCTCCAAGGAGGCAGAAGTATTTTTTCTGAATTTATTCTGAACATGTTGTCACAATAGCATCTTCATATTTCTGTGGTGCAAACAAAAAGCTCCTTATATGCAAGTAGTGCAAGATACTAGCTGTACTTAAAAAAAAAAAAAAAAGCCACAAACAACAAAAAGCACCACACCTCTGCACACAGGAACATCCAGCTTCATGGCCTTGGCTTCCACCAGCCTTCTCACCCATCTGTTACTGCTTCACATTTGAGTTGTCTATATAGTAAAAAAGTTTTTTGGTTGGATTCCCCCCCCTCGCCAAAAAAAGTTACTCCTGAGATGGAACTCTATTAAGAGCATTAAACAGGTCTTCATAATTCTGAAAAAATATATTGTAAAAGTTACATGCTTACTAGCTCTACCCTCAGTGAAATTTCTTGAGTTTTACTGTACATGAAACTACTCACATTTCTTTTCTTGCCCTACAGATAAGCTTTTGAGAACTGAACAGGTAATCTTAAAATAGAATATTGTTCTCATTTTTTAATGTCCACCTATTGAGAGGTTGTTTTTTTTAAAAATTCTTCAGTAGAGCAAAGGACTACTTTTTCCTAGCTCTTTCACAGGCAGCATACCACATGAAAGTATGATCCTCTGTGCCATCTTTCAGAGTTATATTTCACAAAAATCCAGGTCACCTCCAACAGCAGTGATTTTGCAGTGGATTTGGAGATTCTGCACAGAAGAGAAAAAAGGCGTCAGACCTTCATTTGGTGTGCCTTGTCCTAGGTTCCCTGGCTGAAACGAGCAGGAATTTGGCCAGGTAGCTTTTATGCAATATTGATTTAAGCCTTTCTACAAGCTACGAGGTCAGAACATAGATTTCCATGTTTATTTTAATGGAACTATTACGTTACACTACTAACATACTATAACTAGAGGCTAAATTGCCTCTATGGTCTTTGAAACAATACAGATTTTTTTTATGAAGTTTAATATATCCTAGAGAGTAAACTGTTGCTGGTCCCTTCTCTGGCTTTCCTCCTGCTGAAGTCAAAAGACATTTGGCCTAGGAAAGAGAGCAGCTTGCATTTCAGGTAGAACTCTAAACTGGTGACAGAATTTATTAAATTTATTTTATTTCTTGAAACATCAACACCGCAGAGCCTATGACTTTGTATGATGCCAGGGAGAACAAAATGAAGACCACCTTATCACCAGGCTTGCATCCATAAAGGCAGTAGGAGGCTTATTATTGTCTTCAATAGGGCCAAGATCTTACCCTGCGGCTCCTGGCACAAAAATATTAATGCATGTAAAATTATTTTATAAGTTATCTGAACTCTACTCTGAACAATAAATGTATAGTTAGTAAAAACAACAACATGTTTAAACATTTACTGTTGTAAAACAGCCCCGACAGACATGAATAATTTTTCTGGAGCTGTAACATTATTTGATTTGCAATGCTTAGCAAATAATTTTTTCTGCAAGTTATTTATCATGCTATGTAGACTGCCTGCACTTTTGTGATATTTATCTTTTAAGCCTGTTACATATTTTAATCAGTTTTACGGAGTTAAATGCCATTCAAGAGCTAATATATTCTTGTAGATATAAAATGAATTAGAAAGTATGCTGTAAGATATTTAGCACTTCATTATTTGAGGCATCAGTGACACTCTTATGTGATATAAAGTGCAAGTAGGCATTTTATAACTCTCTTTGCAGTATCACACTGGTCATTTGAACAATGTTTATCATGACAAAAGGTATACTTTGCCCCAGGGAATGCTTGTGTGTTTGAACAAAGAGGGTTTTGGTTTAACAAAGCCTTGTTTTGATTCTACATAAAAAGATCCAAGTCAGACATGCAATAATATTTATTGGACTTTAAACAAGCCAGCAGCAGTGGTAGATAACAGCATGTTCTAAGTATGGAAGCTAGGGGGAAAAAAACCCAAACAGAAAACTACTTTGAGCAGAAGGTGCAGACTCTACTGGATTCTTCTGGAATGAAGTGCTTTCTAACACCTGCCTAATAAAGGGCTCTCCCTTTCCTTCTGCTGGAAAGCAAAGGAAAAAACAAAGCTAGTTGAAAAAAGAGGGACAGATGACAGACATGAACTAGCATGTCATGGGAACCCATGCTGCAAACTCTCTTACAGGGCTTTTTGGATCACACTGCAAGCTGAGGCAAGCACGTGTCCAAGTTTCTCTGCCAAGACAGAGTGGGCAAGAAACACTTCAGGATGAACAGGCAGCAACTGCCTGTAAGAGTAGCAGCTAGGGCAGCCACATGAGCCAGGAGCCCGGCTGGGTGAATTTTTTTGGATCTCTTTACCGTTCCCTCTAGGAAACACCTGGGCTGCTGATTTACATACAGACCCCTCTTTATCACAGCAACTGTCAGATTGGGAGCCTTGTCCAACTGGAAAAAAAAAAAAAGGTAAGAACTTTGAAAGGCAAAAAAATCTCATCATGCTGTGATGATAGTAAACACTATAAATAATCCCACTTTTGTCAAGTTGAATAGACAACTTGGACAAGCAGAATAGGCAGTTTAGTTGAACAGGTCAACTTGTTCAGGCTTCTGTTTTTTGAAATCAAGTGAAAATGTGAACTTCATGAAGCACTGGATTAAAGCCCAAGGTTACCTGCTTGTGCAATAGCAACATCTGTGGATAAGACTGCTAAGCAGCAATAGCTGATAGTGTATGTGGTAACAAGTCTTTTTAGTAGCTTTGATAGTTTCTCCCTACTTTTGGGAGGATAGCATATGAAAACTCGCAGCCTCAGAAGGACTTGTCATCACAGGTTAAACAGAATCTGACTCCAAGGTAGGGATAGCAGGCACATGAAGGATGTTGTGTTAAGTTATCTTAGTGCATAAATATTTTATATTCTTGATCAGAACTACTCACTTTCAGGACAGGATATGCTAGTGCCACCCAGACACACAAATAGCAGATAGAGGCCAGCCACAACTTTGCCAGGTCAGAGATAGCCTGTTTCTCAGGCAGGGAAGGTTGATTTCACACTCGTGAAAGATGGTTGTAAAGGGCTCTCCATATCCCCAAACTGAGATGTTCCCACCTATGATATTGCTAGCAGTCTGTGAACAGAAAGCCTCTGCTTTTACTAATACGCGGATATGGAAAAGCCTTGCTGCAGGAATTTATGATGCCAGATGAAGTTCTTAGATAGCAACATGAAGCAATATCCTGCTACACAGTAGTGATCAACCGTTCCTGTCTGCCTTGCCAAAGGCCTGGAATGAGAGTGGGTTCCATTTGATGTGGTATTTTGGCAATAGCAGATGACCTGTACAAGGCAATGGGTGCATCTCCTCAAAACCTTCACACTTCCCATTTGAAGAAATAAATCTTTTATCCTTTTTTCTCATCTACACCAAAGATGATGAAGTCACAGTAGCAACAGTAGGTCAGCCAATTTTGTTGGTAGTTGAAGAACAAAGCTATAAACCCCAGGTAAAAAGGAAGAGAGTAGGCTGGATAGATGAGGTGTTCTGGAAGAACCTGACCTGGCCGAGAAGCCTTCTGTATTTGCGTTTTACCCACAGCATCAGCCTGGGGGTGACAGGCCCTCCCAGGTAAGCAGGAGAACCCCATAACTTTCTAAGAGTGCTCACCATCTTTTCTAGTAAACTAAGCAGGACCCAGCTTTGGGCCCAAGCAGTGGTACGCAATCCTGTAAACTGTTTATCTATTAATATACTTCCTGGCACTGTTTCAGACCACACCAGATAGCCTCCTACAAAATGTCCTGGCATGAGACAGAGGCCAGTATGAATTAAACAACATTTGGAGTGTGGGAAAGAATTCAGCCTGCATCCACATGGCAGTACGATGCATGTACAACAGGCTCTGTCCCAGTTTATTTACAGACACAGACCCTGTGGTCAAAGTGGGGTGCAGATATTCTTTGCTATTACCATGACTTCTGGTGCACTGCTCACAGCTGTCCAGGCTGTTGGACTGCTTGTGCACCTCTCTTGGGGCAGTTGTCTTGGGCCAAGACCTGGGTTTGGACCCTTGCCCAATTAAAAGTGTGTTATTTGCTGTTTGTCTGCAGAAATCTCTCTGCCAGTTCAATTATGGGAGGGCATCTTATAGGCTGACAAGTCTAGCTGAGGGAAGCTCATGGAGGGCTAAGACTAACTTGTTGCAATACCTATGACTTTATACCCAAGACGCAAACTTCTTCTTGAGAAGCCAAGCTGAACTCGGACACTGGCTGGTAGCCAGTGGTTTTTCTGCTCTTTAAGGCAGCCATCTTTAATGAAAGACTCAGAAGGAGCAAAAGTCACTTTGCTGTCCTTTCCAGTGGTCACTAATCCCTCCTTGGTAGAGATTCTGGTTTAAGTCAAGTTTTATCAGTTGGTTCTATCTAGCCTTCCTACAGAGAAACAGAGTCACCAGTCTCTCTGTACAGATACAGGTTTTGGCTGACATCTGTTGATGTAACAACAGACAATAGAGCAGGAAAGTTATGTCCGTCTATGATATGAAACAAACACTAAACCATGAAGACATTCTCTTTGGTCTTCTTACTGGTGCTAGTTTAATATGAAAGGTAATCTTATGAAACACAAATAGTAAAAATTAGCAGAATACCTTACTATCACCAACAAATATCTCCTTTCTGGAATTAACTTTGTTTAACCAAGTAGTTTGTGTTACAGGAAAAACTAAGTTTTCTCTCTTGCTCTTTGAAAAAAATGTATTAACACTATTATTGTGTTACTGTTTCCTTTCCAAATATTTTTCCATTTACTGTTAGAGCAAATAGTTTACATGGTCACATCACCGACAGATGCAGATCAAACAAATACAAGTTTCTTGGACTTTTCAAAGTGAGGCTTCTTTAGTTGTTTCTTTTTAATTAAGATAACTTTTCCAACAAAACCCCTGGACCATATAGTGTTATGCCAGGTGAATATCTGTGGTTTTTGTTTACTTGCATTTAATTTTAACTTTGTATATTTGTGCATCGTTTCCCCTTCACTCCCAGAAGTCAGAGGGAAGTAGGTTAAAGGTATCAAGAGTGACCTTCATGTTCACTTCAAAACAAGTTATAGTTGGTGCCCCAGTATTTCGATACTCATTACTATTTTGATATATTATTTCATTAATGCTCTCGACTGTTAGGAGAAATATTTAGTAGTCGATGCAAAAATAATCAGTACAGTCATTATAATTTCCTAAGAAGTCTAATAGCTGTGCATCATAAAGAAACAGTGAGAAAAATGTTGACTTGGATTACAGATTTAAGAATGGGATAAAAAGTTCAAGCCCAAGTATATGTAAAGACCACTTCCACACACTTTGTAGAGTGCCAGTATGCCTCATTCTTACCAACCTGGACTAACTGGTGCCCTTTATACATACCAGGTTCTATATAACTAAAAGAGGAAGTTTTTGTCCAGTGATTAAAACACATCCTTATCAGAAACCAGCTTCTATCATATAAATCTAGACTGACCTCAGCTATGATGTTTCTCTGGCTTCTCTCTTTCCTGTATTTGTTTTTAAGGATCTATGTCCATATCAGTTCTTAAAGGTTGATATTGGATATTATCCTGCATAAGAAGGGACGACATAATACTTTGTATCCTTGGGGCAGATACGGCTGAGATTTCACTGTTGCCCTGCTCCTCCCTGCCCCCCCCCCCCCCAAAAAAAAAAAAAAAAAAAAAAAC
>VFFE01007010.1:1335743-1359901 GCA_008921705.1 Burhinus oedicnemus
GTTTGGGGGTTTTTTTTTTTGGTTGGGTTTGGTTTTGGTTTTTTTTTAGCAGATCCACAAAAAAACCTTTATATATGCAGACACACATAAAATTGGTATTTAAAGTTACTTTCACTTGGACTCATATATACACACACACCCCTTTCACAATGGTAAGGGGGAAACAGAGGCTAGCTTGCCTAAAACAATCAATTTACAGTGAAGTAGCAAATAAAAATCAATCACAGTACTACACAAGCCAGTGAAAGCAGGGTGACCAATTCTGCAATAGGACAGTTACTAAGGTAGAGCAGACATCACAGAGGAAATGTTACATGGCTACAGTTAGAAGGTATGGGGAGGATACTCCTAGGATATGCCCAGATAGATCAGATTTCGACAGATGGAAAGCTGATTTGGGGTTTATGTAATTCAGAGCTGCTCTAGCAGAGTACACAGGGATAGACATATGCAGAACAACAGAAAATTGCAGTATTTATGAAGCTTCACCTTGTTTCCACATGCTTATTTGGAAAAATGATGGAAAGAAAATATCGACTAAGGTTTTCCAGGTTTTTGGTTTTTTTCCTTTTCATTTTTCCATCATTAAAAACAAACAAAAAAACAGTGGCAGGATCCCTTTTTTTATGTAACATCCCAGTAGGTGTGTGTAGCAGTAATACTGTATTCATATTAAGCCTGGACTTCCATATTAACAGTTTGTCCACCGATTTAATACATTGGATCTGTCATGTGTATGTTTTCAACTTTGCCACTCCAGATTTCTGTTAAGTAACACCATCCTGAATTTCAAAGCAAATAGTATTTGAAATTTAAGGATATTGTAAAGATATCAGTCTAGTTTCTTTATGCAACCTCCCATATGATATCCTTTCAAAATTTGATGGATGAAGTACTGGACTGACAGCAGGGTCCTAATCACAGCCTTAGGCAAGTATTTCAGTTGTGTCTATTTCTCCTCCCACTCCTGGTCTGCTTACCTTTACTATTTTTAGGTCAGGAGCGTCTTTCATTAGGAATTTGTGCAGTAAGAACCCCGAGATGTTTTATTAAAAGCCAATAAATACTAATATCAATGCAATGCATGGTCACTGCAGGTACTTTTATAGTTACAAGACAGCTTCCATCCCTGAGAAAGAAGCTGCACCTCTGCAGTTAATGCATCCTCTTAAATATGAAATATACATATGCATTCAATATGGTCTTTCAGAAACCTTTCATAAAGGGCTGCAGTTTGAGAACTAATTTATCTTAGCCACACTTGACTTTTTGTCATATTAAACAGATGACTGCAATTATTTTTTTTCTCCAATAAGCAGTGCTACTGCATATGATAAGACTATAAAGAAATGTTGCAAACAGAAGTAGAAGGCTCATATTTTTTAGCAATTCAGCTAAAGAGAACACACTCATGTTTTTTGCCCCCTCCCCCCCAGTCTTTCCCTTTGCTTCCAACTGTCTAGCTCTGGCAGTGAAAGCATGTTTGGAATAAAAATAGAACCCACAATTTGAAACTATCGAGTGTTGCTTTGTTTTGCTTTTCCCTTTAATACATGAGCCTCTTACTGAAGTGAGGAAAGCTTTTCACCCAAAGAGAATTTACCAGAACAAAAGAAGTTTGGCAGAATTAACATGCTCGTGACTGCTGGCATGTTTTCCCATACAAGTCTTTCAAAATACAGGGTGGGATCAAGTACAAAAAGAGATCCTGATCAAGTGATAGGACACAGGCTTTCTTCCACGACTGTGATACACACACCACGGTCTAAGACCACAGCCTCCCTAAGAAACCCACTCTAAGTCACAGAGTGAAAAGGATTCCCCACAGCACCTAGAGTCACTCTATGTTCTTCATAACCTGAGTTTCAGTTCTTCCACATAATACAGTTTGTGTGGACTTCACATATATAACCCACCTACACCATAATCTTCTGAAGAGGTTGCTTGCTGCCAAGCTGTCTTGTGTGCAGGCCAAGGAATATGGACATTTTCTGATCCTGTCTGTTAAGACTTTTCTGCAGGAAGCTGGCTTTCTAGGGTGTGAATTTGTGCTTTAAAACCATCTGCCCTCTGTTGCTTCATCTCAGGCAATGCCTTAGTGGAAGGAATAATAAATCCTGTTCTAAGGTGACAAGATCTGGTAACCTGGCACTAAACCTCCAATTCTAGAAAGACAGATGAAACCTGGCCTGAAATATAACTCCAAAATCAGGTCCATCTAAGGTATAGCCTTCTATTAATAGAGCTCTGGCAGTAACCTTGCCTGTAGAAACACAGGTTGAAGATTTACTAGTAAACAGCTACAGCTGATAATTTTGTTTTCCTTCTCTCACATCTCAAAATCTGTTTGTTTAATCTAGAAATGAGATCACTACAGGACAGTATTTTCCCCACAGACATACTGGAAGTTTGTTAAAGTTAGTTAATGCACAGAAGGATGGATGTCTGCTGGAGACAGAACAAGAAGCACTCGGCATATTTGCAGGCAGGGAGATTTAGTCCAACATTAGGAAAATCTTTCTAGCTGTAAGAGTTGCAAGGAGAGCATTAAGCTACGAAAGGATGTTGGTCTTTAAGAACAGATTAGACAAGTATCTCTTCTAGCCTGCGAGTCTTATCTCAGAAAAAGGAATGGATTAGATTGATAAAAAGTTTGTTCCTTCAACCTCATGTTTTATGATACTGCAACAATACACAGCAAATCAAAGCTTATTTCAGTGATGTAAACAACAATTTTCTACACCAAACCAAATTCTTACCCTAACTTTGCTTTCCATGTGAGCAGACAGAATTACCTTTGCTAAAAATCTGTCCTTAACTCCATTTCATTTTCAACACTGATAGTCTTTTAGATACAAGCTTGAATCTTTCTGGAGAGTGTCATTATTTTGGGTAGCATCTATGTAGATTGCCTAGACAGCCCACTGATCCTAACATTAGCCAAAGAACCCTTGAGATCAGGGTGCACCACTTGTGTGTATCTTATGCTATCAGATCACATTCGCAATCCATTCTCATCTCCCTAGATGCAATTCAGATGAATCCCCCCCAGCAACACCTCAGGTGTTACTGATCCTTAATTGCTACAGCAGGCACTGCCCTCACCTCTCCAGAAGCCAGTGTTCCTCTAGGAGCCAGGTGCAGCCACCTTCTGTGCCAGCTGGCTTTGAAAGCAGAAAAAAAGACAGTCTAAGTCATCAGCAAACTACACCTGAAGGTCTGTCGATAATATCTTGTATTTACATATCATGTAGCCACTAGCCATTATTGTCACCTAATGGCAAACTTCCCCCCTTTAAGTAATACTAAAATATAACTATCTCTTGTAGATAGTTGTAGACGCAACTTACCTAATGCCCACTAGAAGCACTTCGTGGGTGTAAATTACACCTGGAAAAGAGAAAGGTAGATTTCTGCTCAATTAAAAATACAACATCTACTCCCAGCCTACAGACTGATGACGTGTTGTTTTACAGCTGAACAGTGCAGTGAGGCCAGGAGGCAAATTAATACCAAGTGCGGTTGCTGAGGAGCAGATATACTTTCTGGCAAACCTGACAAAGTAATTTTATACATTGAACATCTGGGGGTTTTATTTTAATCTTGTTATAACAAAGCCATATATAGCAGAGAAAGAAAAGTGTCTTACAGAAGAACTGTTTCTGAAATGACCCAAGATAGACTAAACAGACCATCTATCTTAGGAATCTGATTTTTAACCAGGAAAAAAAAAAAAAGGAATGTTAGAACCTATGAATTATAGTTAGCCTTGCTCCTTTCTCCATAGTGCTATAACCTTCCCCCGAAAAAATCTAAGCAGACTAAAGGCAGGAGGGGAGGAGGAAGGAAGACTTTTCCAGTTACAAGAATAGGCAAAAGAAAAAGTTTGGTAGGTTTTAGGTTACATCTTAACAGATAGATCATTCCGGAGTCCTGTTGTGAATTCCAGCCTCATACTGAGCCATAAGGGAAAGACTTAAGACACTTCAGCCTTCCTCCCACAGACTTTGCTTTCCATGCAAAGTAAGGGAGGTGAGAGGCCTTCCAGGTTGTCACTTAACACTGGGAGGACCAGGTCTTGAGTTGCCAGGAACACCACATCTTTCATTCAGATTTTATGAATTCAAAGTATGGCAAGACTAAGAAAACAGGCTCTCTTCAGCTCCAGAGTAGAGAAGGAGAAAGAGATGCAGGCTGCCTTATGCCAAACCAACCCTTCCGTTTACCTGCAAGCCAGCCTTTAGGAGTGGCAAGTTTGGAACTTGTGAACATAAAGGTTTTCTTAGGTTTTGTCATATGGGGGAGACAAGGGAAAAGTCATTTTTCCTCTCTACAAAGTCACTCTGGGCTATGCAAGGAAAGCATATCAGGGCAAAATTACTAAAACGCAGTGCATGAACAAGACTACTACAGAAAGCAGTTGGCAAGATGTTCAGCTATTCTGCTGCCAGAAATAAACTAATCAAGCCTTGATGATACTCATTTGAATATTAAAGGGTTTAAACATTCATCTACCTTGTAGATGAAAATAAAATACCTCAACAGAAAGCAGTTAAAATATAGTAAAATGGTATTCCCAGGGACTATTTGAGCTTACACTGCAAGACAACACTCTCTGCAAACACCACTTGAGCATGGAGCAGGTACTTGCTTATATTGGTTGATCCAACAGTTTCCTTTCTTTCAGGCTACTAAAGAGTATCTGTGCTTTAATGAACAAACAAACAAAAAAGCCCTCAAAACCAGAAAACCACAAAACCTAAACAAGCAAAAATTCAAATGCTGCCAAACTAACCTTAATATTAAAGTCAGAGTAAACAGGAGTCCTTTAAATACCTAATCAGACCGGTGGATGCGTTACCACACAGTGCCTTCAGAGGAGACTCCTTGGTTCACACAGGACTGTGCAGAATGCCCTGCCAGACACCACTATGAGTTTATGACTAAAGAATTACAGCTTCAGATTTTTGTATGTTTAGATTGGCTTCTTTCAGCAAAAAGAATCAACAACTTAGATGAGCAGTTGGATCCACTTTCAGTTCCATGAGATAATGAAACAAAAGCACAGTGATCACCCAGAGAAACCCTGGTTCCACTCGTGCCTGCTGCCAGAACAACACAGAAGGACCACAAAAACCCTATATGCACTCTAGCACTGTGAAAAACCTACAGTAGTTTTCCACACAGACCCCAGCATGCTATTGTGGGTTGCACAAAATGGCCACCGAGTCAGACCAAGGCTCCTTCCAGGCCAGTACACCACCTCTCACAGCAGCAAACACCCAGACAAGAAAAACAAAGTACATTATAACACCAGCACAAAAATTTATCACAGCCTCCAACAAGTAACAACCCGAAGACCTCCTAAGTTAGAAGACACCCCAGGAGTACCAAGAAGGCACACACCCACCTTGCAAGTTGTAGATCCTGCATTTAAACCTTCTACAACCACTTTCTCCTCCACTCTCCCCTGCAGTAGGTAACACACCCTCCTCCCATTTCCCATCCATTTCAAGCACCAGGTGCAGCTGGTCAGTGAAGTCTTTGATTTGCTGATGAGGAGCACCTTGTGCTGTGGGTGAGACAGCACCAAGGCACTTTGGCCTGGACTCTCTCTTAGGAAGGTCGGGCTGCAGAAAGGCTAGCAGATTACCACAGTGCACCCTAGCACCATTGGTCTTCCCTCTTTCTGTGCCAGATGCGTTTCCCATGACAGGCTGCAACACTATCTTACACACTGGAGGTGAAGACATGGGACTTTTGCATCCTGGTAGATGTTGTCACCCCAGGTTAGCCATGAGACTATCAGTACTTACGCTGACCTCCGTCCCTTCCAGCTGGGGCTTTCCCAGCTCCAGAGGCTGAGAAGAAGCAGCGTTACCATGCACGTCTCCTGTGACTGCACATTCTGTGTTTCCAATGCATAGACCAAAATCTGACTACGTGGTTCATGTTATCTTAAGCCATTAATTCATTTTTATCCTCACTTTGGTACTTTGAAGTCTGCTGTGTGGTTTTCTGTTTCAGACATTCCCGTGCTCAAAAAGCAAAATATAAATAGGATCGCAGAGACCAATCTTCCATCCCTTCCAGAGTAAAAATTAAATCTGCAGTATTGACAGTGTCATATGCAAGTAGCAATTGCAGATTAGGACTACATAGCAAGGTATAAAAAGATTCTACCAGTATTAAAGGAATTTGATTTTCAATTGGACTTTCAGCTGTCAGACTGTTTTTTAAATTCTATTAATATTTTTGAAAATCAGTGACAGCATTGTTTGTCTTGCAGTGTAAAATGGGTTAATATATGAAATAAGTATCTTCAGAGTACAGTAAAGCAATTTAAATGCTCAAAATACTTGATTAGCGCTATGGGGAAAAACATAATTACCAATGTTGCTATTAATAAAATAAATTTTGTTTATTGTTTAACACTGAAGCAAGGCCTAACCTTGCAGTTTTACTTTGGTAAAACTCCCGTCAAGTGAAGAGTTAGTGCTCGACATAAGTCATTATGTAGGAAGGAAGCAGGAAAATATTTTTCTAATGAAATTCTACGAGTGTTTTTGGAGTAGCTAGCAGGTATTATCAACCCTGTGGAAATTAAATGCTTAAGTGCCATCTTGGACTGTGAAAACCGCACTGTTAGAGCCTGCAGGGGACCAAGGGACATAGCGCTGAAGAAGGCAAATGGAAATTTAAAATTAATTTACTATCCCACTAGCAGGTTAGTCTAGGTGGAAGTTCTTAATCTGGAAATGATGTTATTTGGGTCTCTCTTTCACATCCTTACCATATCTTTCATGGTTGCTAAGAAACAGCAGCATTACAGTAGAGTAATCATTCCTACTCCATTCTAAATTGCAGTTAATTAGCCTATGTGTGAAGTGGGATTCCTAGCATGAGAAGGAAGAGATAAAGTTTATGTTTAAATGCACAAACCAATACAACTGAAGAACTGCGGATTCATTCTAAATCAAAATGTTGACATGGCAAAAAGCTTTGGAAAGTTTACATTTCCTGTAATGTTTTATAATACTTGGGTAGAATAAAGGAATTGTGATTAGCTGTGTCCCAAAATCTGTCCTTTTGCAGACCTTAATGAAAATTCTCAGCTTGAGTGTGAAATCTGATGGGTACAAAGACAAAGATGATGTGATTGGATAAATTAAAAAAAAAAGGAATTTGTTCTCTGACATGGATAGCATATACAGCAGGAAGAAGTTTACAGCTTAGGAGAAGGTGGGAAGTAAAAGATGCTGCTGGGGTTTTTTTAGAAAATTTGAAGGTACACTTTTTATATAGAAATAAAAAAAAGAATCTGGTACAAATTATTTGGAACCAGAAGTGTTTTGGTTACACAAATATATCTGTGTATCCTTGTCTTCTGCATTTCTTATTTACCTGAATAAGTTTAAACATCATGGTCTTGAACAGAAATGAGTCTTGGCTTTGTCATTTGCCAGGGAATTTTCTAATTAGTGCCTTTACTGTATGTAGCTGTAGTCAAAGGATTTTGTCATTTGATTTCCAAACATGAGTGAAAATTTGTTATTTCATTATGAAAGAACAATGAACAAGTGCCTGCTATTTGAAGCTCAGGACAGATCTGTCATTATCTTCCTAGCAAATTTGTGGTAGCAGTAATACTACTTTTTCACTATGTCAAGTAAGGGAGTTTTAAATACCTTGGAAACTGACTGCTTTGAAAACTTGTGTGGTTTTTTTTTCCTCTCTGTTCAATTTTATATGGAGAGAATTTTCATAACTTCTGCTTGGAGGGGAAAAGAAAGAGTTGATTCAGTGTCTTTTCCAAATAGAGATGTTCCAGGAAGACCTTTCTAACACAAATGCAATGGACTTCTCAGTCCTTACTGAGCAGAGACTCTTATAGACTACCTGTATGCTGAGTGCCAACATTAATAACTGGCTAGATCTGCACTGTTAGCCTTCATTTTAGTGGTTATAAGAGCCAACACGCTATGTGGTGATGGTTTATCAAGCAGGATATACTCTGCAACCAAAAACTGATAGTTGTGTTCAGTATGCTTTGAGAGCTTTCAAATTATAAAAATGTAGAAAATATGTTTAAAATCCTTATTTGTTAAATATATGTGTATATTTGTTTATGTGTTACTATTTCCAGAATCAAATTCAAAAGTTATTACTCTGATTATTTCTCAAGCCTCTATTTTCCTTCCTTTCCATAACGGTATGAAGATTGATACATATTGTAAGAAATCAATAATTATTTCATTTTACTGCTGATTGGGATGTCAGAGAGCTTTTAAGATGTATTGTAAATAAACAGTTTGACAGAGCCCACATTGTCTGTGACCCAAAAGAGAAGCTATGATAATTTTTGGAGCAGCTAAGTGCTATTTTGGAAGCGAGCTGAACAACTAGCTGTTGTCAAAGGGGCAGAAGAAGGTTAAAGTGTACAATCAGCAGGGATGGATGCAGCCCTGACCTAGGGGAGGAAGACATGTTGTACAGCCGTGAGCACATAACACAATGAATTAATTGGGTGGAACTGGGGGTGAAAGGGTGATGAGGCTTTCCCCTGTCCCGCTCCTTCCTCTGTCTATCCCAGCTCTGACTGCAAAATTCATGTGGGTAAAAAAGGTCTCTAAGATACACTTCAACAGGGACCCAAGTTCCATATACTGCTAAGGACTTATGTTGGCCTTAAGCCATTTGAAGAGTTTTGCAGGAATTCTTTATATGTTCCATTACCCCAGATAATACAGTATTAAGAAAAATCTTCAATTCTAGCCATAAAAGATTATCCATGGTTGATCGTGGTTGGTAAGAGTTTTACAGAAGCTTGCTGGCTTGTGAGAATGCAGTTTTAAAAAGCATGGTGGATATTCCACAAAAATCTGTTTAAGGGCATGCGTTTAAAGTACATAGATCTGTGTTTTAGTGTGCCATTACCCTTTGAATGTCATTGTGAAAATGTAGTGAGGTGTGGTATAATTAAATGAAATGGCAAGTTTTGTTGCTGATTCCCAAATCTAATGCATCGTTTGATTGTAAGGAATGTTACCCGAGGGACTGACAGCCCTACCTGAGCCTAGCACAGTGGCTTTAAATTATCTTTTATGAGAATAATCTGTGCATAAAACTAACCATGAGTTAGAGTAGTTTGACTGTAATAATCACAGGCTCATCCGCTGTCTTGTGAGCACTCTTTGGCTAACGCCTCACAGACCACCTCTTTTCTGCCTTGCTGCTAAGCACTTTTAGAGTAAGAACTGCATTCACTGGGAGTAGCCAGGGTTCTGGCTGCCCATATGCAATGTAAATGAAAAGCAGAGGTATTCTGCACACAGTCAGAAACTGTCCTCCCCCTACCCAAGGCACGTCATCCACTACCTCAAATTCTATCAGTCTCAGCAAGAACATATTGTCTCCCACATAGAGATGGTTGCAATGTCCTAAAAGCATCAATTTAGATGGTAGTTCTGTGCCCAGAAAACTTGAGGTCCTGAAACCAACCTAAAGTAGCCTTTATTGAAAACAGCAGATAGTTCTCTAAGTGCCAACCCCTTAATATATGGTCACATGGAGCAGCATGACAGGGTAATTCCACTCTAGGAAGGAAAGCAGTTTGTGTCAAGCTGTGTTCTGCCTGCAAGTCTGAGTACTGTCGAACATTATTTCAGGGAAGTTCTCGTAAAGGCTGGTGGAGATGCGGACGCGTGACAAATGGATTTGGCTTCATAAATCCTCTGGCTAAAACTCCTGTGTATGGCATGAGCAGCAATAGCCACTATTACAGCACATGAATTGTCGTAGCAGAAAGGGAGGAGCTGGCAGGATGTACAGACACTAGGCAAGGACTGCATTCCTGCATTCCCAGTGGTGCTCTCTGGCAGTTCTCTGTGCTCCAGTGTTTCAGCTTTCAAAAGGAGCTTTTGGAAAAAGGCTATGGAATAGCCACTCGGTTTCCACTTGACAGAAAGCAGCAGTTCAGACCCACTAACTGTAGATTCTTTTTAGAGAACAACCCTAGAAATGAATCAGTGAAAGGCGTAGCACAAAATAGGCTGCTGTTTCAACTGGCAACTGCAGAATACGTTTGTGTTGAGCTATTTCTGTCTGTCTTGTATGAGAATGATTTCCATAATTTTAAATCATTTTTCCAAGTAACACAATCTGGTTTCATTTTCCAGCACTAATGGAGGAGAAACCTTTATTTAAATCTTGTAAACAATCATCAGTAACTAGATGAACCGGTAACAGAGCTAAATAAATATGCCAGATACCCAAATGAGCTTGCTATCTACTCCAAAGTGCTGGAAAAAATAAATAATTCTGATCAGTTCTTTGAGTGGCAAACTTCCAACCCCAGCAGTAAAGGCAGGCCCTATGTACTCTGGAGCAGACATACTTCTTTACCAGAGAACAAAGTGAACTCTGCAGCAACGGTGACTATAGCCAGCTATGGGAAGGCTGATCTGCCAAGGAATAAACACTCACCCAGCAGTCTACTGCAGTGATTTTTCAATATCTTGTTTCATTTTGCAGATTACTTGACTTTTCTTCAGTTGAGCATGCTTATATAGTAACTTTAAGCTTATAGATAATTGACTGGGTTTTCTTAGTTACCTTTTTCACTGACATCTTGGAAAAAGTTCATGGGCTGCTCCAGTCTGGGTATGTCCACCCAGGTCTTACTTATCTACGCTGAGTGCTAGACTTTACTTTCTGTATGTTTTACCGAGGAAATAAACCTCTGTGGAGAGTTGTGAAATTTTTTACTCTAGAGAGAGCTGGTACAATTGCTATATAGCACATGAGCAGTGGTACATAACCTCTCTGTAAACATCCAAGTTTCATCCAATAGAAGAGGGAAAGGGAATGCTTTACGGTTTAGTGAATTTTCATGTTTGGCATTTTTGGTTTTAATTAATCTGTCTTTATTCCCCTGCTAATAAATTAGGCCATGGAGTTACATCTATCTCCTTGCATAACTTGAACAGCGTAGGTGCTACCATGGAAGTCAATGTTTTCTGTGCTGCGCTGTTTTCTGCAGGTTTTTTAACACGGTCATTATCAAAGGATGAACAATACAAATATAAACGAGCCATCAGAAGTTATAAGCTTTGAAGATCTATATAACAACTGGTCCTAAATAAAAGCACGTACTTAAGCATCAGCAGCAGCAGTTATATGGACAAGAAAGAAACCTTTCATGTCGTGAGCACCTACAGAGAGACTCCTACTGATCACCACCACATGAAAGGATACCAGAGAGGAGACATGCGAGACTTCAGTTGTACAAGGTTAATACATTATCTACTTGAATCATGGAGAGACAGAAGAAAGAACACAGGACACTGAGAAGTTAAAAAAAAAGTCAGCCTGATTTAATTGGAAAGCATCACTCGGCTGGCTTCTTTAGTAATTGTTGGAAGCCATCCCAACTCTTTATATATTTAGAAGTGATATAATTCAACTCATAAATAATTTCTTAATAAGCAACAGTTCTCCCAAAGTATGTGATTTAATCCTGCAGAGCTTGTGAGAAATAGGGTTGTTCCCTTCATGTTTCATACATTTAGAACATTTTATGACAACAATAATTTTTCCATTGTATATTTTAGAAGTAGGGTATCCCAATAAATGCATTTGGTATCCTATGAAATTACAAAGACTTTGGACAGTAGGTAATAACAAATGCTGAAACACTTATTACTGTCAGTCCTATGGTGTCAGAGAGATGAAATTACAATATCATTAGGGAAATCTACATAAGTGTATGCAAGATTAGACCTGATTAAAAGGCCGTCTTTACACTGCTGAAAGATTAGCAAGATCTAGTGGTGCTGTGTTGTCATTAAGAATGAAAAATTTCCTGAGAAAATGTAAAAATATATGTGTGTATATACATATTTCTGCATATACATCATATACACATAGTTTTTTGGTGGGTTTTTGGTTTCGTTTGGGTTTTTTTCCAAAAGGACATTGAGTCTACAAGACCAAGGTCAATGTCAGCTCTGTTAGTTTGAAGAGGAGCAGAGAGCTGGGTTCCCTATTGCACAACTGGAGCAACTCATTTTTTCAGCCAAAATCTATGCAGCAAAGCTAATGCAAATGGCAGACGTGGGAAGAAAGGTCTGTCTGACAACCTGGGAGACTGACAGGAGATCATGGGGAATTTTATCAAAAATACATGCATTTCCAGCAATATTTCAACCAGTCAACATTTTCCATCAAAATAGCTTAATAAGAACATTTCCAGCTGATATTGATGCTAGGGATAGCCCATAATTCATGAATTGGCCTGATCTCAATTGCATACAATCACAGTATTTGTCCATTCGTAAGTCTCTTTAGGTCCAGAGAGATTATTGTTCTTCAGTCAACCTATTCAAAATAAATCTGATGAGGGGAGCACTCCCTCCCTTGGTATAGAACTGTACTGGTTTATCAGTGCGGGTGGAACTGTGCCAGTGTACACCAGAGGATTTAGCTTCTTATTTTAAAGAGGAGCAAATAGTTGCAGAGGCTGGATCTGTACCTTGGGACAGGAGATATAGGAAAGACCATAAATTCTTCTTGATTCAGGGGTTATGTTTTTCTATGACTTCAGTGCAAATTTCAGCAAGGCTCTGACTCATCTTTGGGATATTATTCAATATGGCTATTAAACATTAGATTGCATGAGCAAGGTTACCTTAGCACAGGCAAAAATTTAGGGTACATCTGGAAAGATATGTCTTTCCAAAGGGGAAGGGGAAAAAAAAATCAAGATTTTTCTCATTCATTTTCACACTAATGTCTGTTCATTTTACTCAGAACATACCCTATAAAATGATAAAGCTATTTACATGAGTAAGTTTAAGCAGGGCTTGGCTGTGAAATCCCTGGCTGTTAAAGAAGCATGTTTTGATTAGTTTCAACTTGCTTTGGGTTTAAAAAAAGTAACAAATAGTGCTGAAAATCAGCAAGGTGCCAAGGCTGGCAATTGGAAGTCCCCCGAGCTGCCAGCCATTCTAATCAGGGTACTGCTGAAAAGCGCTGTTTTGAGAGCTGTTCTCTGGCAATGGAGAAAAAAACAGCTCTTCATTCATTTTCTTCCCACTTCAGTCAGGACTAACCGAGTAGAATAGGCTCATTATTGTACCTGTTCAAAGGACAAGGATTTTATATTTTCACATGGAGGTGGCTTTGCTGGTGTAACTAACCTCTCGTAGTTAGTTAGGACCTCAAAAGCATTACTTTGCTCCACTTACCACTTAGATCATTCAGTTTATTTCTGTACATCTCAATCAGGGAAAACAAACCAAACAGCTTTACTCTCTGGAACTCATTCATTAACTGTGCTGCAATGTAATTTGCAAATTCTGCAAGGAATCAGAGGAAACTTTTTCCACTGAATCTTTTAAAGGTTCCACATAAACATGTCTATTACCATAAAATTTAGCTAAGCATTTTCCCCTCCCCAGTAAACATTAAGTCTGAAACATTAAGCCAACAGCAGCCATTTTAAGCTGCAAATCCAAAAATACAGCAAAAGGCAGCAATTAGAACTAACTGAGACTTAGGGAATCGCTATAATTACAAAACACTTTTGCTGGAAAATACCATGCTCTATATTGCATGAGAAAGAAAAATGTAGTTGTGAAAGGAAAGTGATGACCCTTCTGAATTTGGTGCTTTTCTTCTCTGGTATCCTGAGGGTTGCATCTGTGAGTCTGTTTCCCATGCTAACATGTACGGATTACTTACCAGTAAAACAAATGGCTCCTTTCCTGTGTCAGTGCTCCGGAGGTACAAAAGTGCAGACGTATTTTATCTGTGGAAACCAAGAAAACAGTGCTTAAAGGACATAAGGGGGTCCTTATGAAACATACCTTCTTTTATGAAAGATGCCGTATTGAGAAACCTCATACAGCCCTGTACTTACCTGCTAAACAAATATGACCCAAAGCAGCCCCTGGCCACATTAATTTTTCTTGGCCCCTAGAGTGATAGCACAACTCACTCCTATAGCAAGAAGAGTTGAAGCCACAATGTCATAATTGTAGTCCTGTGTTTGATGAAGAGTTTCCACCTCTGCATCGTTGCTGCTAGCGTATTGAGTAGCACACAGATAAACCTATTCTAAAGCAGAGAGGAGAGCAGGGGAGTGTTTATGTGTCTACTGAATGATTACTATAAAACAAGATATCGGAAAGAACATTATTTTGTAGAAATGAGGGAGGAAGGAAGAGTCCATTTAACTTGCACCTTTGCCACTAAAGAAAATAAACCAAGTATGTTTTCCAATATGGCCAGGCCCAAAGAGTTGGGAACAGAGTTAAATCCAGTTGGCAGCCGGTCACAAGTGGTGTTCCCCAGGGCTCGGCACTGAAGCCAGTTCTGTTTAATATCTTTATCAATGATCTGGATGAGGGGATAGAGTGCACCCTCAGTAAGTTTGCAGATGACACCAAGTTGGGTGGGAGCATTGATCTGCTTGAAGGTAGGATGGCCCTATAGAGGGATCTGGACAGGCTGGATCGATGGGCCGAGGCCAATGGTGTGAGGTTCAACAAGGCCAAGTGCCAGGTCCTGCACTTGGATCACAACAAGCCCCTGCAGCGCTACAGGCTTGGGGAAGAGTGGCTGGAGAGCTGGCCGGCAGAAAAGGGCCTGAGTGTGTTGGTTGACAGTCGGCTCAATATGAGCCAGCAGTGTGCCCAGGTGGCCAAGAAGGCCAACAGCATCCTGGTTTGTTTCAGGAATAGTGTGGCCAGCAGGACTAGGGCAGGGATTGTCCCCCTGTACTCAGCACTCGTGAGGCCACACCTTGAGTACTGTGTTCAGTTTTGGGTCACGGAATCATGGAATTTTCAGAGTTGGAAGGGACCTCTAGAGATCATCTAGTCCAACTCCCCTGCTGACGCAGGAGTGCCTACAGCACATTACTCAAGACTGCATCCAGGCGGGTCTTGAAAATCTCCAGAGGAGGGGACTCCACAACCTCCCTGGGCAGCCTGGTCCAGTGCTCTGTCACCCTCACCGTAAAGAAGTTTTTTCTTAGGTTTCAATGGAACTTCCTATGTTCCAGCTTGTGCCCGTTGCCCCTCGTCCTGTCACTGGGAACCACTGAAAGGAGTCTGCCTCCATCCTCCTTCAACCCACCCTTTCGATACTTACAAGCAAGAATAAGGTCTCCCCTCAGCCTTCTCTTCTCCAGGCTAAAGAGTCCCAGCTCTCTCAGCCTTTCCTCATAAGAGAGGTGCTCCAATCCCCCAGTCATCTTTGTTGCCCTACGCTGGACTCTCTCCAGTACTTCCCTGTCCCGCTTGAGCTGGGGAGCCCAGAACTGGACACAGTATTCCAGTGGTGGCCTCACCAGTGCCGAGTAGAGGGGGAAAATGACCTCCCTCGACCTACTGGCCACACTCTTCCCTATGCAGCCCAGGATTCCATTGGCCTTCCTGGCGACAAGGGCACATTGCTGGCTCATGGATAATCTGCTGTCTACCAGGACCCCCAGATCCTTCTCCTCAGAACTGCTTTCCAGCAGATCCACCCCTAGCCTATATTGGTGCCTAGCATTCTTCCTCCCCAGGTGCAGGACCCTACACTTGCTCTTGTTGAACCTCACTAGGTTCTTCCCTGCCCAGCACTCCAGCCTGTCTAGGTCACGTTGGATGGCAGCACAGCCCTCTGGAGTGTCAGCCACCCCTCCCAGTTTGGTATCATCAGCGAACTTGCTGAGGAGGATACACTCTGGCCCCTCATCCAGGTCATTGATGAATATATTGACCAAGATTGGACTGAGTGTTGACCCTTGGGGGACACCACTGGTTACAGACCTCCAACTTGACACTGCTCCATTAATCACAGCCCTCTGAGTTCTGTCACACAGCCAGCTCTCAATCCACCTCGCTCTCTCCTCGTCTAGCCCACACTTCCTCAGCTTCCTAATGAGGATGTTATGGGAGACAGTGTCAAAAGCCTTGCTGAAGTCAAGGTAGGTGACATCTACTGCTCTCCCCTCATCCAGTCAACCAGTTATAACATCATAGAAGGCTATCAGATTGGTCAAGCATGATTTACCCTTGATAAATCCGTGTTGACCACTTCCATTAACGTCCTGTTCTTCAACGTGTTTGGAGATGACATCCAGAACAAGTCGCTCCATTACCTTCCCAGGGACAGAGGTGAGACTAACCAGCCTGTAGTTCCCCCTGGGTCCTCCTTCTTGCCCTTTTTGAAGATTGGAGCGATGTTGGCCTTCTTCCAGTCCTCAGGCACCTCTCCTGTTCCCCATGACCTTCCAAAGATGATGGAGAGTGGTCTAGCAGTAACATCTGCCAGTCCCTCACTACAAGAAAGACATTGAGGTGCTGGAGCATGTCCAGAGAGGGGAGACCTTATCGCTCTCTACAACTACCTGAAAGGAGGTTGTAGTGAGGTGCGAGTCAATCTCTTCTCCTAAGTTACAGACGACAGGACAAGAGGAAATGGCCTCAAGTTACACCAGGGGAGGTTTAGATTGGATATTAGGAAAAATTTCTTCACGGAAAGGGTTGTTGAACATTGGAACAGGCTGCCCAGGGAAGTGGTTGGGTGGCCATCCCTGAAAGTATTTAAAAGATGTGTATTTAAAAGACATGTAGATGTGGTGCTGAGGGACATGGTTTAGTGGTGGTTTTGGCAGTGCTAGGTTAATGGTTGGACTTGATGAGGTCTCTTCCAACTATAACGATTCTATGATTCTATGCAAAGCAGATGAATAAAACAGGAGATGCAGCTATTAATGCAATACAAAATGTCTATTAAGCAAAAAAGAGCAAGCTAATGCACTATGTGTTGTTCAGTACTCTCCATCTAATCTTTTCTCACCCAAGTAGAGACGTGTTGTAGATTTTCCAGGTAAAAGGAATACCTACAAACAACTGAGAAAATAAAACCATTTTCAGAGGTCTAAACTGGTTTTGGCACAGGTTTTTATTTGAAGAGGAAAGTCCATTTTTCTTGTATAACATAGAAAAGGGAAAAGATTACACAAGCAGGACTTGAAGAACAGAGTGTGATTACAGTTGCCCATATTTAACCAAAACACATTAACTAGCATATGTGATAAGAATGACAGCCAACAAATAACATAGAACTAAGAGTTCCAGAGATCTTAAAAATCAAGAGAGCTTGATAGAATTAGCCTATAATATTTCAAAACTACAGGGTTTTTTAATCATCCACGGCACACATTTCTCCATTCCTATCTCTGAAGCTGTTTTTTCATATACTGCTTTGGTGACCTATGCCTTTTGTCTCTTCACTTCTGAAGCTAAAGCAAAGGTAATGCCGTTAAAAGTCACTCCTAAATCCGTCTGCTGACACAAGTAATTTATATCCCATATTCCAGATGAATTGCATAATTATTTTATGAAAAAAAAAAAAAAGAGGAGGAATGAGGCAAGAACAGATACAGGAAGATTTCAGCTTGTTCTCTGTTTGAGAAGTTGTCATAGTGAAAAATAAGCATAACTGAAAGAAATCGGAGAATAGTCATTCTCTGCATTTACTGATCCGGTCCCCAGTCTGGAGCATGAGCGTCTGAGTACGAGAAAGACACTTTTTGAATTCAGTACATTAATTCAAGCAGTAGCCACCATGCAATGCATGGTTATCCTCTGGTAGCTGTGAGAAATTAGAACAATAACACCAGATATCCTCTACAGAGATGATACAGTGTGATAAACAGGATGCAGGGAACCTCAGAAAATACATTTGATTGGAGTATGTCGCCTTTAAATAGCAAGTTGCCTTTAAAAGAATTAGGAAAGAGCACCTGGTGGATATTAAGTCAGCCTTGAATGAGAAATGGTTGGAGTCAAACCTGCGTACATCATGGAAAGTAGGGAAGTGTCTTTGGAAAAATAATCTCCCTCTCATCATACATGACATCATAATTTTATATCACCAGTTTAGGCCATTATCAGTGATATCAGTAAAGACTTTCTTTTATGAAACACTGAATCTAGCAGAATAATTCTGACCTATGCAAAAGGAGGTAGAATCGTGTCCTGAATCTCCTTATTAGTATGCAACTTAGGATCTACAGGTATTTCAGAGGCAGATCCTCACACAGCAAACGCTCCTCCACAAGGAAGCATTTTCTTTACCTTTGTTAAGAAAAAAAGATCAAGTATTTTCTTTAAACATTTTGTTTTCTGTAGTTTATCTGAGCAGATATCTAGGTAACTTTTTCTTACCACAACGTCTTGGCCATTTATTTCAGTTTTTGTAAATTTCATTTTTGAAGGAAAACAAAGGAGAGAGCTGCCTCCAAATGCATATAGTTTCATTGATTCTTTTGTCAATACATAGGTATTAGATAATGTTTGCTTTTTAAAATAAAGATCTTTTATATGTAAATGTAAAATAAGTAATTAAATGACACTAAGAGAAGCCATTACAGGCATATCCAAATTAAGACATTCAAGTGTACGCCTTTTAAATATTGACATATGCTAAATTGCTTTTATTGTGTTGGTCTGGTTTTTATTATTGAATAAAGCAGATAGCTGTAGAATTGTCAAGCAGCTCTAGATTTTTACGGACCATACCCATCACAATGTTAATGAGATTTATCAGCTTTCATTTGACCAGTTTACAAAGCAGTATAATTATCGCAGCTATCCAGATTAAGTACTGCCGTGAATAAATTCTTGCGGTGTATCGTCACGTTTATAGACTTGTGTTTAGAGCATTAATATTCTCATTTAACCAAAAGTCACTGGATACAAATCTCTCTTCAGTTACTGTCTTAGGGTGTATTCTCTGTGTGAGTTCCAGGAAGAATATGCATCAGCCAACCATGAGCATGAACATGGGACCAAAACATAGGCAATGACAGCTGACTTTTTTTTTTTACCCACTCTTTCCATTTGTCAGAAATCTTGCAAGCTCTAACACACTGCTTGGATTTCTGGGCAGTCTCTCATTCTGTAAGAGACAGGGCTCTGGCATTTGGAGTTTTATTTCTTTGACAAAAGCTTTCTACAAGTGATTTCTGTGTACATTAAAGTCAAATAAGTGTCAACTGATGCACCATTACACTAGCACCACTGGGCTGCACTTAATGAGAGTTCACATAGTGGGAAGCTAGTCTGAGAGGCTCACTGGGGTGCCCATTTGCTGTAAGAAAACGCAATTTTATCATGAGCGTATTTTGCATTGGAGGGATGGTTGTTAAGCATCCTGGAAGGGTAAAGCTTCTGCATGTTTTTTCTCTGTAAGCATGAGAGTATTTAATATTTGGGGAGAGAATATTGAAAAGCAGCGAGCGGTAAATCATCTTCAGGCTTTGGGCTTGAAGAAAGGACAGACAGACAGCTGACTGATGGGGAGATGCTGGTAGCATCGCTCCTGCAGCAAACCTTGAGAGACCTGTAGCTCAGGAGGGCCCTGTGCTGCCAGAAGCTGGAGAAATGCAGGTGAGCGAGTCGACCCCAAAGGCAAAGGCAGGCCTGAAAAGTTAGCACTATGCCAAGGGAACCCCAGCAACACCATCAGGCCCAGAGGAAGAGGACAGATTGCTGCAAAAGAAACTTTTTGAATAGACTTGGGGGGAGGGGGAGTAAAAAAGATTAAAAAAAAAAGGCATGCCAGCTCTTGAGTTTGGCAGCAAAACCAGCTCCACTAAGGTGAGGTCAGCAGAGTTAAATTTCTGCTCAGTTATTTGCCAAGGGAAGCTTCAAATATATTGCAGTGTAGGGCTTAATAGCATAACAGTAGTAGCTCAAATTAGCATTAGTTAAAATGAAAAAAGAATAAACAAAGAATAAACAAAAGCGCTCCTCTTCCAGACCTTTCATGCTGAATATGTAATGTACTATTTCTCTATGGAGACCACTGCAAACTTTCTCTCTTTTGGCTTAAAGCATCCTGGGAAGTTTCATTAAATTTATAATGACCGTTAGTAAAAGTTAAATGATTTATTCTAGAGTATCATTCAACTTGATGATAGAGTTTATATAAAGTTCCTGCTAATAGTTTATTCCCTATAAGCAATATAGCAATACCTATATTTAGAGCACAAACAGTGGATTATCATTCAAACCATAGGAAACTCTTGAGATTATTTTGGTATATGAAATAATAGTAATGAATGACAGGTATACAGTCATTCCTTTTTAAGGCTCCAGTCTCTATTTAAAAGCATACAAATGTATCATTTGACTGAAGGCTCTCGGAGGCAGTGATTGCTTTCTGCTCATTGTTTATGTCATTAGATGTGAATGTCCCTGAGTTATGCTATGGCAACTGCAGGAGCACAGAGCAGGAACGACAGATACATGTTGTTTTGGGAAAAGCCGAAACCTACAAAATGCATGAGCATAGTAGTCTTTTTTCTCTAGACAAGCGTATGATAGGGATTGTTAGACCCTTCTGCTAAAGGGAATCGGACCACTTATCAGAACTGGGGTCCAGCTGGTTTGGTCTATCCTAACATGACAAAGTCCTCTCTGGTGGGTTGCCCGTACACATCAGTATGGACCAGAACTGTTCAAGTCCCTCTGCAAGAAAAGAATTAAGGTTTTCTTCATTGTAGAAAAAGTTGAATGGGAAACATGAGATTGGGCAGAATCCAGTTTGTTCCTACGGGACCAGTGAAAGCTGAGCAAGAAGCAGGTTTTGTCACGCTTCTTCAAGCAGAAAGAGCACTGAACCCAGCGGAGCCCTAGAGCGGGACTAAGAAATGCAAGATTAGGTCTCTAGGAAAGAAGGATTTACCAAGTCCTAAAAAGCATTAAGAGGAAACTAAGCCATATTTCCCCTTAGGTGACTGCTAGACTTCTGAGGAAGCTCCACAGGGTGTTCACTCTTTGAATACCATGTCAAATCCAGGCGAGATCAGATGAGTCTAAACTCACCTTTGGAAGCTTTCTTGATCAGCCTTGAGAAGCTGCCTATGCTTAGAATGGCTCTGGAAGGAAAAGGGCATGCCAGTGGCTCTGTTTCTTCAGCATGTACCAGTCATACTCTAAAACTTCATGCTCGAGATTAAGAAACGGCAAAATTGACGAAATTACCTTCAGAAGTAGCAGTTGTTTTGGTGGAATGAATTTTGTTCCTAAGCACAGTTTTTTACCAGAATTGTAGAATTGTCTATTATTCTGTTACCATTAACCAGAAATAAAGGCAGCAATTTTGCTGGCATCTGAAACAGTGAGATGATAACAGCATGTGGGCTGTGCTACATTACTTTCTCTTAATATCAGTCTGGGCCTGATTCAGTTCATGTGGAGTCTCTCTCTAGAGACTGTTGTGACTGCTGTATTCAGAGGTAACATTTCTGCATTATCCTGGATATTCAGCTGGATGCTTTCAGTACGTGTGTAGGTATCAGCACAAATAAACTCAGTACATATGTACTCAGAGATTTCGCAGAATTGAAACCTCATGAGGGATGGCACATTCTGCTTATCTGTGTTTATCGTTGAAGCTTGTCCTTTCAAGGTTTTCTTTAGGTAACATAAAGGCAGTAATTTTCTGGCTTTTCCTCTGCAAATTCAATCTCAACTCCATATAGCTGCAATATCATATAATGAGAATACATACATACATATTTAAAAAAAAAAACAAAACGCAACACATTGCTGTTACTCATATGCCTCAGAATAATGAAACAGACCTCCTAAGAACTGTCTTGACCATTTCAGTACTTTTCCAGCATTTTTTCCATTTCTGCTTTCCTGAAATAAAGAGCTGCACTTAGAGTGAACTTCTACACCATGGGTGGTTACAGCGACTGCTGTTAAACTGTTATTAGAGACTCCCTGGTGAAAGAGAAAGCATCCCTGTTATCAGGATATTCCTCCTGGCATGATATATTTTGCAATATGTATACACACAAGGAACAAGATAAAAGTACAAACCCAGATTATCTTCATTAGCATTTATTCTGTACAGGAGCTTTGACTGTAAGATATTATTTATGCTACTTGGGTCAGTTACTGTGAAAGCATTGATGCCATGCTTAGCACTTTAGTTTAAACCTGTAACAAGGAAACCACCATTTGTAGTCTAGTTTCTCCTCCCTTTTTTCCAGTATAACCTCAGGATTTTTTCTTTCATTAGTGTAAGACAGTGAGACACAGCAAATTTTGGCAGATACTATTCATGCAGATCTTGAACCAAGGAGGAACACAGTTGACCTGCAAAGCCACTTTATTGAGTTTTGTATCCTTCCACAGGAAATAATCCTTTGCTCTTACTGTAAGACTCAGCATATATTTTCATTATATAAAATTATATATTCCCAGCAAGGTGGGGAGCCAACAGAACGGCCAATTTGGACTTCCGAAGGGCAGACTTTAGCCTGTTTAGGAGCATGGTTGAGAGTATCCCTTGGGAGACAGTCCTGGTGGGCAAAGGTGCCCAGAAAGGCTGGTCGTATTTTAAGCAGGAACTCATAAAAGCACAGGAGAAGGCCATCCCCATGTCCAGAAAAATGAACCAATGGGGAAGAAGACCAGCCTGGCTAAACAGAACTTTGGCTGGATCTCAGGCACAAAAGGATAGTTTACATTCTTTTGTAAAGGGGGATGGCAACTTACAAGGAATACCAAGATGTAGTGAAGCTGTGCAGGGTGAAAATTAGAAGGGCCAAAGCCCAAGCAGAACTCAGCTTGGCCACTGCGGTTAAAGATACTAAGAGGTTCTTTCAGTATATCAATAGAAAAAGGAAGACTAGGGAAAATGTAGGCCCACTGATGAATGAGATGGGCACCCTAGTGGTGGAAGACACAGAGAAGGCGGAGTTACTGAATGCCTTCTTTTCTTCGGTCTTCACTGCTAAAGCTGTCCCTCATGAATCCCAGACCCTGGAGGCAAGGGGAAAGGTGTGGAGAGAGGAAGACGTTCCCTCAGTTGAGGAGGACTCGGTCAGAGACCACTTGGCCAACCTGGACGCCCATAAGTCCAGGGGCCCTGATGGGATGCACCCGCAAGTGCTGAGAGAGCTGGCAGATGTTACTGCTAGACCACTCTCCATCATCTTTGGAAGGTCATGGGGAACAGGAGAGGTGCCTGAGAACTGGAAGAAGGCCAACATCGCTCCAATCTTCAAAAAGGGCAAGAAGGAGGACCCAGGGGGAACTACAGGCTGGTTAGTCTCACCTCTGTCCCTGGGAAGGTAATGGAGCGACTTGTTCTGGATGTCATCTCCAAACACGTTGAAGAACAGGACGTTAATGGAAGTGGTCAACACGGATTTATCAAGGGTAAATCATGCTTGACCAATCCGATAGCCTTCTATGATGTTATAACTGGTTGACTGGATGAGGGGAGAGCAGTAGATGTCACCTACCTTGACTTCAGCAAGGCTTTTGACACTGTCTCCCATAACATCCTCATTAGGAAGCTGAGGAAGTGTGGGCTAGACGAGGAGAGAGCGAGGTGGATTGAGAGCTGGCTGTGTGACAGAACTCAGAGGGCTGTGATTAATGGAGCAGTGTCAAGTTGGAGGTCTGTAACCAGTGGTGTCCCCCAAGGGTCAACACTCAGTCCAATCTTGGTCAATATATTCATCAATGACCTGGATGAGGGGCCAGAGTGTATCCTCCTCAGCAAGTTCGCTGATGATACCAAACTGGGAGGGGTGGCTGACACTCCAGAGGGCTGTGCTGCCATCCAACGTGACCTAGACAGGCTGGAGTGCTGGGCAGGGAAGAACCTAGTGAGGTTCAACAAGAGCAAGTGTAGGGTCCTGCACCTGGGGAGGAAGAATGCTAGGCACCAATATAGGCTAGGGGTGGATCTGCTGGAAAGCAGTTCTGAGGAGAAGGATCTGGGGGTCCTGGTAGACAGCAGATTATCCATGAGCCAGCAATGTGCCCTTGTCGCCAGGAAGGCCAATGGAATCCTGGGCTGCATAGGGAAGAGTGTGGCCAGTAGGTCGAGGGAGGTCATTCTCCCCCCCTACTCGGCACTGGTGAGGCCACCACTGGAATACTGTGTCCAGTTCTGGGCTCCCCAGCTCAAGCGGGACAGGGAAGTACTGGAGAGAGTCCAGCGTAGGGCAACAAAGATGACTGGGGGATTGGAGCACCTCTCTTATGAGGAAAGGCTGAGAGAGCTGGGACTCTTTAGCCTGGAGAAGAGAAGGCTGAGGGGAGACCTTATTCTTGCTTATAAGC